>JAGKTI010003798.1:28559-43853 GCA_018397915.1 Birgus latro
CTAGCAACCGAGCTAACTCCAGCCCCACCTCCGGCACATAACATGTCTCCCAGATAACAAAACTCCTCCACACACTCAAGAGACTCACCTTCAAGTTCAACCCTCTCACGCCTAACAATCTCCACCTGCTCTCCCCGACACGCCGCACACATGAAATCAGCATTATCTCGCAGTCTACCTCTAATACCACTACATCTCTTGTGCACCCATTTATCACAAACACTACACAAGATGGAATTACTTCCCACACCCATGTGGCAAACTGCACATGGCCACTCTCCCTCTCCTCTGATTGTACTGCCACCAACACTAGATATCATCACTTTTGTTTTATCTGCATTTACCCTTCAGCCCTTGTACCCCATACCATCTCTCCACTTCTTAAATCTTTCCTTAGCCTCCTCTTCATTCTTCACAATCAACACCAAATCATCAGCATACAACATCTCCCATGGGAGTCCATCTCTGAAGTCACGTGAAAGGGCTTCAAGCACCATGATAAACAACAAGGGACTCAAAACTGACCCCTGATGCACACCAACATTCACGGGAAACTCATCGCTCAAAACTCCATTCACTCTTACCTGGGTGCGAGCACCCACGTACATGGCCATAACCACCTTAACCAGCCACTCTTCCAACCCCAGCTTTCTCATTGCCCACTTCACCACCTCTCTAGGGACTCTGTCAAAGGCCTTTTCAAGATCAGCAAAAACAAAATACAATTCCCTTTTCTTACCAATATATTTTTCCTTAAGCTGTTGAACAATGAATATGGCATGAGTGGTCCCCCTGCCTGGCATAAACCCAAACTGCATCTCATCGATATTCACTCTTTCTCTAATCATACCTTCTAGAACTCTCTCCATTACTTTCATTATCTGATCTAAGAGCTTTACACCTCTGTAATTTCCCCTTTCCAGGGCGTCACCCTTCCCTTTGTACACATTTACAATTACACTCTTCAGCCAATCATCTGGGACCACACACTCATATATAATCCTATTTATCAGGTCAGTGACTAACCTCACCCCAGTATCTCCTGAGGCCTTCAACATTTCGGCAGTCAACCCAGACACACCTGCCGCCTTCCCCACCCGCATCCTGCCTATTGCCTCACTCACAGTAGTAGCGTCAATCAAAGGCCAAGGGCCAAACACTGGATCAGCTGGCTCCAACCCTTCCCTATCCCAGTCAAACTCCTCATTCAGCAACCAGCTATAATGCTCTCTCCATGCATCTTTAGTGTCCTCACTCTTCACCACTACCCTTCCTTCATCATTCTTCACACACTGCTCACCTACAATGTCCCGATTATCCCTCTTCACCTGATTTGCCACCCTAAAAATCATATTTTTCCTTCCTCCATGATTTAGATTATCAAGTAAAAGTCTCTGTGACTCAGACTTCGCCCTGTATACCTCTCTTCTAGCCCTGTGCTTGGCAGCCAAGTACTCCTTGTTACCACCCTTCTTCCATTCCCGGAAAAGCCTTCTTTTCTCCTTAACTGTGGCTTCTACACCTTCATCCCACCACCAAGTTACTTTATGTCTTGGTGGGCCTCTTGTCCAACCACATATTGCATCGGTAACTCTCAAGAGGTTGTTCTTAAGGGCTCTATACTGTTCATTAACATCTCTATCTACGGATTCCTGTTCAGCCACCACTCTCCTCATCTCACTATAAAAGGCATCTCTTACTGATTGGTTTCCCAGCTTCCATATTTTCCTCCTAGGTACATATGTCCTCCTCCTCATCACTCGTTCCTTAAGCACCATGTCACAAATCAACAGTTTGTGCTTCTGCACACACTTCTCACTTCCTACAACTTTAACATCCCTCACTAATCCCCTATCAACCCTCCTGACCAGAAAATAATCTATCTGACTACTATTTCCCCCGGACTCGTACGTAATCAATCTACTCACTCTTTTTCTTTATAAATTTTTTTTCCCAGTTGCCCTGATTTATCTGTCAGCTCATCCATCCATCTCTATGTCTGTCTCTGTCAGTCTATGTGTTACCCATCAGTTTATAAATAAGTTTGCCCTTGTCCATCTGTATCTATCTTATCTGTCATCATCCTTCCATCCATCCATGTGAATCAGTTTTTCTCAATCTGTCTTTAATTTATCTATCAGTTCATTCATCCATTTGTATGTTTATCTCTCTATCTTTTTCTCTGTCTACATTCTCAGGCTAGTTTTTACAATAGTCTGGGGTGGTATGCCTTTTTATTTATTCAGTAAACTTCCTCTGTTATGTCTCATCTTTATATACCACAGAGTGTATATCTGTCTGGCTGTCTGTATCCATGCATGCAAATCTGTTTTTCTCAAGTCTGTCTTTAACCTATCCTTTATTCATACTTCTATCTATCTTTTGCCAGATGCCTTAATCCCATAAGGGGTGGCCATAAACAAATCCCCTCCATGTCACCCTTCCCCCACCATTTCATTGCTCTGCTCCCATCTCACACCCTCCTCTTTCAAATACCTCTCCACTCCATCCCTCCATCTCCTTCTTGGCCTTCCCCTCCCTCCACCTCACTCACATACACTTTCCTCGTCAGTCTCTCACTCTCCATCCTCTCCATATGACCAAACCACCTCAGTGTTTCTCCTAACACATCCTTTCACATCCACATCCACACCACAATGCTCCTTCACTTTCTCATTTGTCAGTCTGTCTTTCCATGTGACTCCACATGCTCCTCTCAAATAACTCTTTTCCACTGCTCTCACTCTTGACTTCTGTCCCTCTAAAAAGGTCCAAGCTTCACTTCCATACGTTAGATTTGGTATCACAATACTGTCATGTTGTAGCTTTTTCACTTCCATGCTCACTTCCCTGCTCCTTATCACTGCTTTCAAGGAACCAGCAACCTTTCTTCCCTGTTGCACCCTTTCAGGCACTTCACCCTCTAAACTTCCATCTTTACTCATCACACTACCCAAGTACATCTTGATGCATCTCTCTTGATGCATATATATACCTCTTTGTGTGTGTGTGTGTGTGTGTATGTGTGTAACAAACCATCTATCTATATATCATTTTATTCCAATTTATTCAGCTATCAATATATCTGGATATATCTGTCTGTCAGTCTGTCTATCTTTGTGTCTATATCTGCCAGTCTTTCTATCTATTTCTGTCTATCAGTCTATCTGTCTGTCTGTGTACCTCAGTCTATCCACCCACGTACCATAAATTAGCACCAAAGCTGACAGCAGCCAGGCAGCATGCAGGACAAGATATGTAATCTGATAAGCCAGGTTAGCTTCTACTGTCGTCTGGTGTGGTCTGGGGTCAGCAAGGGGATAGGACACATTCTGGATCCAGTTGGGGGGCGTGTACCCTGCCTTGTCATCGCATGCTTCATCATCTGGCAAAAGGAAGTGAGAAGTAAGTTTGTAATTAATGGTTTTTATTCTGTTTTAATTAGATCTATTTTTATTGATTCTGACTTTTTATTGATTAATGTTTTTATTGATTTAAGTACTTTTTTATTACTCTAACTTTTTTATTGATTCTAGCTGTTTTTTATTGATTCTGAACTAATTTTACAAACCGTCTTTGAGATTTGGTGTTAATTAAAAGTGGGTATTTCTTCATGGCCCTGTGTTATGAAGTCTTTGTGAGATTTGGTGTTCACTATCATTATCATCATCGTCATTATCAAGTCCATTCCCATATTGTCTCATAGAAACAGGAGTGTAGGTGCCTGGGGCTAGAAGTACTCTTTTCTTCATTTAAGGCAAGGATGACCTGCCTCACTTTCCCCTGAGTGTCATTATGTGAGCAATAAACCCCAGCTATCCCTGAGATGGAAATCCTTACAGACTTTACCTGGGTGTTGTACCTTAACGTACAAGACCACCAAGAGATCTGGTCTTGAATAATACAAAATAATAATAATAAAAAATGTATTTCTCCTTTGTCTGGCATGTAGCATCATTTGGTGAAAGGAACACAGAATTTGTTATCTGATTGTTGCTGGTTCTTTGAAAGCAGTGATAAGGAATAGGGAAGTGAGCACAGAGGTAAAAAATCTCCGCATTATAGTATTGTGATTTCAACTCTAATGTATGGAAGTGAAGCTTAGACCTTGTTAGAAGGACACAAGTCAAGACTGAGAGCAATGGCAGTGAGTCAGAGGAGCATGTAGAGTTACATGGAGAGACAGACTGACAGTTGTGGAAGTGAAGGACCGTTGTGGTATGGATGCGATAAAAATGCGTTAAGAGAAATACATTGAGGTGGTTTGGCCATGTGGAGAGGGTGGAGAGTGAAAGACTAATGAGGAGAGTGAAGTGGAGGGAGGGGAGAGGAAGAGGGAGGCCGAGGATGAGATGGAGAGATGGAGTGGAGAAGTATATGAAAGAGGGAGTTGTGAGCTGGGGGGAGGGCAGTGCAATGGCAGTGAACAGGGCAACATGGAGGTGATTTGTTTGTGGCCACCCCTTATGAGATTAAGGTGTCTGGCAATAAATAGATTGATAGTTTCTGTGCATAGTTTGCAAAACCTGTTCCTGAGATAAAATACTGGGGAAGGAGGAAATTTTGGAGGCATAAAACTTTTGACGCAGATAATGAAAGTAATGGTGGGAGTCCTGGAAAGTATGATTAGGGAAAGTGAAAATTAATGTGATGTAGTTTGGGTTTATGCCAGGTGAAGGGACCACTAATGCCATAGTCATTGTCCGACAGCATTAGGAAAAATATATAGGAAAGAAAAGGGAGTTGTATTTTCTGTTGATTTGGAGAAGGCCTTTGACAGAGTCCCTAGGGAGGTGGTGAAATAGGCAATGAGAAAGCTTGGAATTGAGGAGTAGCTGGTTAGAGTGTTTATGGCTATGTATGTGGGTGTTTGCACCCAGGTGAGAGTGAATGGAGATTTAAGGGACGAGTTTTCTCTGAATGTTGGTGTGCATCAGCGGTCAATCTTGAGCCCCTTATTGTTTTTCATGGTGCATGAAGCTCTCTCATGTGATGTCAGAAATGTACTTTCATAGGTGTTGTATGCAGATGACTTGGTGTTGATTACTGAGAAGGAAAAAGGGAGGTGTAGGAAAGATTTAGGAATTGGAGAGATGGTATGGGGCACAAGGGCTTGAGAATATCACTGTCAGTCTATAGCCAGATGCCATAATCCTGTTAGGGGTGGCCATTTGCTTTTGAGTTAATGGTTTTACAGGGAGGGGCACTAACCCTCTGCCAACCCACTTGTTGACACATAGGGAACAGGTGTGGGTTAGTTATATGGTTACCTCCCAGGGTTGTAAATGGTTTTCTGGCATACAGGAAACCATTAGGCTTGTTGTTCAGTGTAAAGCCACTTGAAAAGGAAAGAGGAGTAGTAAAAAGTGACAGGAAAGGTGGAAGAAATAGGAAGAGAGGATGGCAAACACAGAAAAAAAAAAAAAATGATAAAGGTGGAGGAAGAAGTAGGCTGCAAAACATCAGGTGAGTGGATGATGGTCACCACCACCTACCACAAGCTTGCGAATAAATGCAAATAAAAGTGATGGTATCTAGGGCTTGTCATGGCAGTGTCAAAGTAGAGGGAGTGTGGCCACGTGCGATTTGCCACAGGTGCGTGGGAAGTAACTCCATAAGTGGGTGGATAAGAGATGTGGTGGTATTAGAGGTAGACTGCGATATAATACTGATTTCATGTGTGCGGTGTTGGGGAGCATGTGGAGATCATCAGGCATGAAAGGATCGATTTTACTGGTAAGTTTCTTGAGTGTGTGGAAGAGTTGTTTTACTTGGGAGACATGTTATGTGCTGTAGGCGGGGCTGAAGGTAACTCTGTGGCTAGAGCGATGAGTGGTTGGAGCAAGTTCATGGAGCAGTTACCCCTCATGACACTGATAGGGCTATCCCTCCGTTCTAAGGGATCTTTGTATGCGGCATGGGTTAGGAGGGCAATGCTGTAAGATAGTGAGACCTAGGCAGTAAAGGAAGAGGATTTTCATGACTCCGATGTACAGAAATGACAGTGATTAGGTGGATGTGTAGAGCATCCTTCAATGTGAGATCTGGGTGCTAGGTTTATGACTGAAGAGTTGAGAGAAGGATCGGACTGGAGTGTGTTGGTGTTGTGATGAGGAGGGGTAGATTGAGATGGTTTGGGCATGTGGAGGTGATAGAGGGTGACAGTTGGGCACAAGAGGATGACAGTTGGGTGCAGAAAGTGAGAAGTGTGAACGTCAGGGGTAGGGTTGTTAGATGCAGACCGAAAAGGTCTGGGATGTCATATTGTGTGACTTTAGGGAGAAGGGACTGAATAGCTGCTGGAGATTAAGCAGCATGGAAAGCCACCATTAGGTGATCAAGGCCAACACATGCAAACATGCTGGAGCCTTTATATAAAATAGGACACAAGGGAGAGTACATATGCCTAGATAGGCTATGCAAATGTCATATTTTTTATTTATTTACTTTTTTCCTCAAGAGGCAGAATGAAAGTTTGTATAGCTATTATGGACATGAAGCATGAATCCTGTTGTATCAAATATAGTGGAATAATGAGGGGTGCAATATTCTTCTTTGGCTGAACAGGAGCTTACCTGTTGAGGAGTTTAGATATACCATGGAAATACCCAAAAAATGTTGTCAGTCATACAAGTACACTGTAGATACACTAGGCGAAAAAAATATATATGCATAGGAATTCCTCAGAAATATCTAAGAATTGTCATAGAAATTCCACAGAAGTATCTAAGATTTGTCATAGAAATTCGTCAGAAAAATCCAAGAATTGCCATTTAATTCCACAGAAGTATCTTAGAAGTACTATAGAAATACCGCTGAAATATCTTTAAAAAATATCACCACAAAAATTCCATAGAAGTACCACAAATGCCACAGAAATACCGTACCATAGAAATACCAGGCCTGGAACATGGAGCCGAAACTGTCCTCACTGTTAGGCGGCTCTATGACACATTTGTTCATCAGGATCAGCACGATGTTCAGTGTTCCAAAGGCCACTGCTTCAATCTGGTGAGCAGGAGAGGGAGAGTTTATCTATCTACAGTATCTGTTTGTCTATCTATCTTTTGCCAGGTGCCTTAATCCATAGGGGTGGTCACAAATAAATAAACTTCACCTCACCATGACTTCTGCCATTTGGTTGCCCTCCCTCCAACCCACATCCCCTTTTCACATATATCCCTCCACATCAACTCCCCAACTCATTCTTGGTCTCCTCCTCCACCTCACTCATGTACTGGACACTCTTCTAGTCAGGCTTTCGTTCTCTATCCTTTCATGCCAAAGGTATTTCTCTAAACACTTGCACTCACGTCTACATAAACCTCAGAGTGAATGAATCGATAAATAAACAAATAATGTACACAAGATAAAGTAGGAAACAGGAAGTAGCAAGGAAATTATGAAAATGAAAATCCATCCATCCATCAACCAATCCTATGTCGCCCCACAGAGGAGTATAGGAGTCTGGGGCTAGGCAAGTTGGTCCTGACATTTAAGATGGGAGTGCCAAAAAAAAAAAA
This sequence comes from Birgus latro, assembly GCA_018397915.1. Lineage (NCBI taxonomy): Eukaryota > Metazoa > Arthropoda > Malacostraca > Decapoda > Coenobitidae > Birgus > Birgus latro. The sequence goes on from JAGKTI010003798.1 coordinate 36,083, forward strand.
AAAAAATCGTACCAACAATAAATTTAACTCCATACACACACACACACACACACTGGATTCTCTCTCTCTCTCTCTCTCTCTCTCTCTCTCTCTCTCTCTCTCTCTAACAGTACTCACCCCAGTCACAATCCCAGAGATATAAGTGAGTTTAAACGGATCACAACAGCACTGTTTGAACACCATGATTGCGAATTTAGATTAAGCTTCTTCAGTCAATCCTTATCCAAATTTAACCTTTTAATCCAACAATTTCGTTTATGTTAATCCAAATTTTCTTCCATATTTTCCTTTTTCCTTTTTTTTTTTGTGAAGTTTCTTTGTACCGTGTTTTCCGTTTTCCGTTACTCAATTTTTACCCGCCTTTTTTTGTCACTTCAGTATTTCTAGTTGAATGTATTTTATTTTATTTTTTATGCAATTGCTTCACAGCTTTTCAATCCTTTGTTGTAGTCACTTGCTTTTTCATCTGGCTTTTCTCTTCCATGGTGGTTTTGTTTCTATGACTACTGTTTGTTGTAGATATTGTCACTTCTGGTCTTTCAGTTTGGTTTTCCTTGGGTTTTGCGAATGTGTGTGTGTGTGTTTTTCTGGTTTTCAAGTTTTTTTTATTATCCTGTTTATAAAGACGCTTCTCGGTCTCCCAAATCCGAATGGCCTTGGTTTTTGGAGACTTTCAGCTCTTGGTTTTTGCGGACGCCCAATTCTCTGTTGTGGCTTCTGGCTGGGGCACTGCTCTGTGATTTGCCTGGGTGGAAAAAAAAATATGATGGTTAATGTGATTTTTTTTTCACTTATGTATCTTCATTTGATTGCTTGGCTGTAGTCTGTTGTTTATGTATCAGTCTTGTTTTTCTGTCAGTCAGTCAATATTTTTCTGTCTGTCCATCCATCTGTCTACCATTCTGTCTCCCTATCTATCTACCTGCTTTTTGGTCTAGCTATCTGTCTGTCTATCTGTGTCTTTGTGTATTCGTGGCTAATAATGATCAAGTATTCCCAAGGCTAACCATCATTGATATTACCGAACTAACGAAAATAAAAAATAAAAAAAACTGAGTCAATATCTCCGACGTCATCTTATCAAACGTGTATGTGTGGGTTGCCGTCTCTGTAAATAGATAAAGAATATTAAAGGCGTAACTGGCATGACGTTGTTTTTAGTTTATTGTTGCTACTCAGAGTGATGCGCTGACAAGGAGCCTACATGTGGTGGCCCAGTGCACTTCAGGTGGAGCAAAGTAGCTGCGGCGTCCACACGGGAGCCAAACCTCCTCATTTCCCTGCACCTCGCCGTGAGAAGAGTCCTGGTCCAAGAGTCCTGGCCCAATCTTGGTGAGGCGCTGTCTACCACAAGGGGGCGTCAGATCCCTACACGGTGTATGTACTGTACTGTACCTACAGGACGGCCCCACAAAAAGCAGTTGCTTGCCTGTGGTCGATGGGTCTGCTCAACTAGTCATCGGGGTCAAACAACAACTACGAGTATCTGATGATTTCAAGCATCGGGGAGACATATACACTCTTTTTACTCTAACTTGGTCTAAAATTGTCGTCTCATCTTGAATACCAAGTTGTAATGACAGATTAATCCAAAAATATGATGCTTATAGTCAGGAAGAAGTGCTAGGGAAAGAGTGGTCACTATACTGTTTTTTTTTTTTTTTTGAGGCAAAGGTGCACATGACAGGTTGGTAATAATTGGCTGAATGCAGCATGTCCAGATAACATTTACTAGCTCAAATTTCCCCCTCATATATATGTGTGGTCAATTAATAAAGTGATCATGAAACAGTGTTGCATTCAGCCAGTCATCACCAACCTGTCAAGTGCATCCTCGCCTTGATTTAAAAAAAAATATATATTCTTTTTCTGCCACAGAGAGCCACGTGAAAATCGTGTGGCGTTAGCTGGAAGAGTAGTAGTAGTAGAGTTGTCCCGACCGTGAGATGGTCAGTGGAGGCTGTCCTTAAATCCACCACATTCGTATAGTTTATCATGACTGAAGAAAATCGTCAGGAGGTATAATAATAATAATAATAATTACTAGTAGTTGTTGTTATTGTAGTAATAGTGGTGATAGTAGTAGAGATGGTTATGGTAACAGTAGTAGTAGTAGAGGTGGTTGTGGTAATAGTAGTAGTAGTAGAGGTGGTTGTGGTAATAGTAGTAGTAGTAGTACTAGTAGCAGTAGTAGTAGTAATAGTAAAAAATAATAATTATAATTAGTAGAAGTAGTTGTAGTAGTGTTGGTGGTAGTAATTGTAGTACTGTAGTAGTAGTAGTCGTCGTTTTAATAATAATTAAAATTATAATAAATAAAAATGGCTGAAGGATTTAAAAGCTGACCAGAGAGAGAGAGAGCCCGGGGGGGGGAGACCAATCCCATATCAGGAGCTTTACCAACGCCAATCCAGTACATCCTTCGAAAAAATAAAAGCATTCCGCAGATTTCATAAAGAGATAAAGGCAATCGGTTGTTTATTAAATGCATTATTGAGACATTTATTGGATTTGTTAACTGTCAGTTGGTAAAGGTGATTTCGTTATTTATTTGCATGTATTACTGGGTTATAACGTAACTGACATACTCCGTCGCACCCATTCCTTAGCGATTTAGCATATTTTACTCTTAGCATTTTCATATTTGCATCAGTATTATATGCAAGAGGATACTGATGTGTGATGTGCAGAATGAATCGCTTAGGAAGAGGTGTTACGAAAAGCCCAAAGCCACTTAAACGCGAATTTGTCATCCCAGGTAACACCATGACCTGTGGTATTCTCGTTGGTTGAGGAAGCTCCCCATCGCCTTTTCCTGAGCGATTTATTTTGCTTATTACACATTACTGACCTGGTCTGTGTTCTTGTTCGTCTTTTAAGCATCGCCATACACTGCATAAATGCCCTATCCAAGAATAAATCGCTAAAAATGAGGTGTTATGGCACTGTGGCAATATTTGAAAGACTTGTACCCCACACATACTAGGACGAGAATACCTGATACTGTATACCTAGGATAACAGGTTCGCGTTTAAGTGGTTTTGGACTTTCCGTAACACCTCTTCCTAATCGATTTATTCTATGCATTACACGTCAGTATCCTCTTGTGTGTAATACTGATGCAAACAAGAAAATGATAAAGTAGAATATGCTGACTAAATCGCTGTGGAGAGGATGCTAAGAAGCCTACAATAACACTTGGGCCCATATTTTTGTCAGTTAAGATCCCTGATACCTTTTCCTAAACGATTTATTTTGTTTTTCCACCTTACTGTCCTGTTCTGTGTTAAATAATTATATTCACACATCGCCATACAATGCATAAATAACGTGCAAAAGGATTGACCACCCATATCCAAAAATAAATCGCTAAAGAAGAGGTGCTAGGGAGCTTCCTTAACCGACGAGAATTAGAATTATGGCCATTGCATAACGACAGGAATCCAATTTTATTTTCCCGCCAAATTCCTTTATTCAAAAATCTTAATGGTTTTTCCTTGTCACTAACTTATTCTCTCTCTCTCTCTCTCTCTCTCTCTCTCTCTCTCTCTCTCTCTCTGTTTGTCTGTCTCTTTAAAAAAGAGAGAGAGAGAGAGAGAGAACGAGTTAATGCACTGTGGTAGCTTAAAGGGAAAAATAAATAGATGAATAACATAAAATCAAAACACGTCATTAACAATATACGTCATATATTTACCGGTTATTGCAATAGTGTGTGTGGAATCTGATATGAGAGGTCAGTGGGGGGGGGGGGGGGAGTGAGCGAGAGATTGCCCGTGGTTGCGTGGATGGCTTTAAACTGCAAGGCAAGTATAAAGTCCCTCTGATTAGATGATACTGATTTTTTTTTCTTTCAGATGATTAAATTCAGGTTATAGGATTGTTATTATTATTATTACTTTTATTTATTATTATTATTAGTAGTAGTAGTAGTAGTAACCCCGAGTTCATCTGGAATGTTGAACCCAGTGGACTGCAGGCTGATGATGCCCTACTTCTGCAGTCCACTATACTCCTTTCGGGGAACAGGGAAGTGGCTGAAGGGTGGTTGTATAATCAGGCAGTTGATGTGTGTGTGTGTGTGTGTGTGTGTGTGTAATTCACCGGGTCGGTCAGGATCACGGGATGGTAGTGATCATCAGCATTTTACCCTCGCGGAGGAGAGCTGAGAGCTCATATAGCCCTATCTAAGGGCAAAATCTTGACCTTCACACGCACACACCCATCCTCTTGGTCAAGGTGGACAGTGACCACCCGCTTCGTCAGTGAAACTTCTCGCATCTTGAGCAAGGCTCAAACCCCCGTCTTAGCAGATGCTAAGCGAGAGCGTTACCACTGAGCCGGCGAGCGGTTCTTACCTAATTGTTCTTACTTAATTGTATCTTTACAGGAGTGAGTCAGGGTCGTACTGTCCCGTGTCTTAAACCATTTTTATCACACTTATGAATTGTTTTGACACAGACTATTTTATTCGGTAATGCATTCCACTGATCAGTTGCCCTGTTTGGGAAACTAAATTTCCTTACATCTTTATCGCCTCTCTTTTTATGCGGTTTTTTGCAGTGTCCTCTTGCTGATGCTTCCCCATAGGTTATATGTTCATTTATGTTATTTTCTCCTTCTTTGATATGCATTTTTATAGCATAATCACGTCTCTTTTCCTTCTCTCCTGTAGTGTAGGTAGATTCAGTTTTTCTAGCTTAGATCCCTTGAGCTTGGTACCCATCTTGTAGCGGCCCTTTGGACTTTTTCAGTCTTATCTATGTGTTTTTTTGAGATGAGGACTAGACTACTGACGCATACTCCAGGGTTGGTCTGATGAATGATGTTATGTTTTTTAGCATGTCTTCATTTATGTATGTGAATGCTATTCTCATATTTGCAAGCAGTGTATACATGTTCCGTACTTTTTCATTTATGTGGTCTGCCGGAGATAGTCTGTTATTGATAATCACACCTAGGTCCTTCTCTCTTTCTTATATGTTTAGGGTTTTACTTCCTAGCTTATAATCCCAATCAGGTCTTTTCCCACTTTTACCAAACTTGATTATATGACACTTGTCCACATTGAATTCCATTTGCCATTTCTTGCTCCATTCATGAAGTTTATCTAATTCTTCTTGTAGCTCTTTACAAGGGTCTATGTTAGTAATTCTCCTTTTTATTTTTGCAACATCAGCAAACATATTTAGATAGCTTTCATGTCCAATGTTGCTATCTTTGTCATTTATATACACTAAAAACATAATTGGTGTGTGTGTGTGTGTGTGTGTGTGTGTATGTGCGATGTGTGTGTGTGTGTGGACGCCTTCTCGCGCTGGTATCGGTATAACTGGTCAGTTCTCTTGCCAAGTCACAGAAACATCCCTCATTTCCCTCCCTATCCCCCCAAAAGAGGAGGGTGGACTGCAGGGATGGGTAATTTCAGCCTGCAGTCCACTGGGTTTACTCTCAGATGGGCATCGTAGTGAAGGGGTCAGTTCATCATCATCATCACCACCGTCATCATTATCATTATTATTATTATCATTATTATTATTATTATTATTATTATTATCATCATTATTTATTACCGGGGTCTTGTTATTATTTCTGTATTCTCTTCGGTTAAGGAAGCTCCCTAACACCTCTTCCTTAGCGATTTATTTTTTGATATCGTTGCTTAATGCCCTTTTGTACGTTACCTATGCACAATATGGCGATATTGGAAGGATTTATATAACAGAAGAGGTCAGTAAAATCTATTAAGCAAAATAAATCGCTTAGGGAAGGGTGTTAGGGAGCTTTCTTATCCGACGAGAAAAGGGGCTCTTGAGTGCGAGAGGTAGTATTCAAGATGGCATCGAATCTTCTTAACACGTCATTCTTTTTTATTTATTTTGTTTAGCACACTTTATTTTTTATACCCATTATCATTGTTGGTTGCATCAGTAACATACCTGATTATATTAATATGTAATATGTAGAATAAATAGCTAAGGAAGAGGTGTTATGAATTCTCCAAAGGCACTAAGAATTCGGCCTAATATGTGGCTTCTTTCAGGACTGGGTGGGATGATTGAAGACAAGCGAAGCGGACTGCATGGGCTGGGAGATGAGTGGTGGGCCATGACTGGGTAAGTGTATGATGATGATGTTTTTGGTGGTGGTGGTGGTGGTGATGATGATGATGATGATGATGTTAATGATGATGATAAGGATGATGATGGTGGTGGTGATGATGGTGATGCATCATTAGTTATTTTTTTGTATCTTGGCGGCTCTCTCTCTCTCTCTCTCTCTCTCTCTCTCTCTCTCTCTCTCTCTCAGCTTAGTGGCAGAATTCGACAACACTAGCTCACCATTCTTTCCACAGCACTTCTTTGTGACTAATAATGCTTTATACATCTCAGGATTTAAAACATAGATGGCAAGTTTAGGCCAAGCTAAAATAGAGTAGATGATGGTAGATGGTGCTTACTTAGTCGTAGTAGTAGTAGTAGTAGTAGTAATGGTGGTAATCCCTCAACACACACACACACACACACACACACACACACACAAATTAAAACTGCAAAATGTACATACCTCAATGAGTACAGTACTTTCACACATGTACAGCTCCAGCACTATTACATACGCGTGTGCACTTCGACAAAACGCGCATACCTGTACGTAGGAGTGTGTGTGCGCGTATGTGTATGTGTACTTGTGTGTGGACAGAATATAACTGGGTCCTTCTTCGTGTAGTGATAATAGAGATAGCGTTTATCGGAGGTTACTGGTGATAAGATAATGTTTTTTAGCCGTGGGGGGTGTGCAGTGGAAAGGGGGAGTGAGGGATCTCTCTCTCTCTCTCTCTCTCTCTCTCTCTCTCAGTTTGGTAGTAGTAGTAGTAGTAGAAGTAGTGGTGGTAGTAGTAGTAGTAGTAGTAATGGTAGTAGCAGGAGTAGTGGAAGTATTGGTGATAGTGTGGTGGTGGTGGTAGCAGTTGATAGCAACCCCACTCCATCGCACCCAGTAGACTTGGCCGAAGTTGCCTTCCTTCTGCAGTCCACCATCCTCTTTTGGGGGATAGGGAGGCAGTTGAGGGACGTTCGTATAACCGCAGTAGAGCCACCCTGTCATATCAGTGCCACCACGTGAAGGCGCCCTTCTCCTTCACCGAGGAATATGCTAACTGAAAGAATAATAATAAAAAAAAAAGTTCTTTGGTTTAAGTGCTTATTTTATGCTTTTTTACACACACAGACGAAAATTGCAGTCTGTCGTGAAATTGTAACACTTGATAAACACTAGAATATGATGCTAGTCACGATGAATTGCTATGGAAAGGATGTAGAGCAGTTGCAGTGTCTTTTTCCTTTACTGACCTGCATGATGTAAGGTGCAGGACGAAAATCTGAACCAAGGTAGAGTGAAAGGGGTATAGGAGAAATCAGCTTGAAAATGTCATGAGTTCTGGTTGAGATAAGAGGTGAGCAAGTAAGGGGCATAGCAGTACAAGTTGGAGAGATATCATCGGTGTGGTAAGTCAGAGATATAAACTGATTAGGAGCAAGACTGATAATGGAGAAATTGAATTCATAAAATGTAGTTGTATTGTTATGTAAGAAATGTATTTTAAAGAATCATTTATAACTGGTCTCTCTCTCTCTCTCTCTCTTTCTCTCTCTCTCTCTCTCTCTCTCTCTCTCTCTCTCTCTCTCTAGTAACAGTAACAGTAATAGCGGTAGTAGTAATAGTAATAGTAGTCTTGGTTGGGTTTATATCGCCTCTACACACTGAGGAT
>JAGKTI010003799.1:0-25186 GCA_018397915.1 Birgus latro
TCTGATTCTGGCCACCACCAAGTGGTGGTCAGAAAGTCCACTCCCCCAGCCTCTATATACTCTTGCATCCATTATACATCTTCTCATCCTATCACCCACACACACATAGTCAATCATTGCCTTCCGTTCATTCATTCCCCCGTCCTCTCTTCTCACCACTTGCTATGTATACCTATGGATCATTTTGTGCCTGAAGAGGGTATTAACTACCACCAACCCCCTCCCAGCACAAATGTCCACTAAAGCACTGCCATTCTCATCCATCTCTGCAGGCACACCCCACTCACCAACCACTCCATCCACCTTCTCATTCCCTACTTTTCCATTCATATCTCCAATCAGAAACACTCTCTCATTCCTTTCAAACTTTTCCAAGCAGGCTTCCACATTTGTCCAAAACTCTTCTCTCACTCTACTTACACGATCTTGCATTGGCGCATACACGCACACAATTGCCCATATTTGTAGTCCAACTTTCACTCTTACCCACACAATCCTTGACCCAACTGATCCATACCCTCTTACATTCTCCTTCCACCTGTTGCTCACAACAATACACACTCCCTCTTTCACCCTCTCAGTCTCACCCACTCCCGCACATAAACCCCATCCATATTCCCATTCTCTCACACTCTCACCTCGCCATTTAGTTTCAGTTATTCCACATATATCCACTTTCGCACTCTCAAGCACCTGTACAATCTCTCTCTCTGGTAATATGTGTGGGCATGCATGTTCCATATCATCTATTGCAAAATTATTTTCTTCTGTAAAAACTGATTGGAAGCTTTTATTTAGTGCTTCACAAATATCTTTCTCTTGAGTATAGATGATCCCTTCATCCGTAATGGACTATATCTTATCTTTAACTTTGGGTCTGTTAACTATGTCATATGCAATCCTGAAGTTGCAATTTAATACTGCATGGTCGCTTTTGCCGAATGGAGAGTGATACATTATACAGTATGACCTCACTACAACGGACTTCAGTACACCGGAGTCAGGGAGCCGACCGGAATTATTTCTTATATATCAGAAAAACTCTGAAAAAGCTAGAAGCAGTCCGGACTGCCTAACCTCATGGAGGGGTGGCCATATTGTTGGTGCGGTTTGTGTGTTCGTGCATTGGTCGGTGGTGGGCTGGCAGCGTAGCTATTGTTCTAAGTGTACATACAGTACAGTATTTGAAGTGTTTAAAATTAAATTAGACCCATAATGTTCTTTCTAAATGCTAAAAAATTAGAAAAGGGGTCTGCATTAATATTAAGACATCAACTTTAATCACACGACGAGCGGTGTGCGTGCTCCTGCTTCAGTTGTGGCGAGCTGGCGACATAACTATTGTATTTTTCCTCAACATCATTTCCCCCCAACGTCATTTTCCCCAAGTCCCTTGATATACTGCTCGACGGTGACGAGTGATAAGTGAAATATACAGACAGAGTGATTGTATTTGTATGATTGTAAAAATTAAGGTGTATAATGTGAACAGTATAGTATTTGAAAAATGTTTAAAATTATACACACACACGGAACGGGCTACAGCTCCGATTCCCATCCACAATTCAGCTCTTGTCAGTGAAGACAATTGGGACAATGATTCACTGTTTCTTGATGATGACCCTGAAGATAATGGGAAATGATTCTGAAGGATTTGCTCTGGAGGATCCTTTATCAGGTGCCAAATGATAACACCAGGCAAGATGGGGGGGTAGAGTGAGCCAAGTGAGTCTGAATGGTTACGCAAGAAAACTTTTTTTTTTTTTAGTTATTTATGAGTTTTATTGTGTCCAAGCCTTGCTTAAATTTTACTGTGTCATGCAATAAATTATTTATAGTGGAATTTGAGAAAAAAAAATTAGAGGCAAATGAGATATTACCATGAGTCAAAATGAACTGGTGGAGGTGAAGCAGGATGGTGGCCATGATGCTTTTAATAAGCTAAAATATCTTATTTTGTGTGTTATATATGGCCATTATCGAATCAATACCATGCTAAAACTATACTGTGTAAAGCAACGAATTATTTTTAGTGGAATTTTAGAAAAGTTAAGAATCAAAAGGGATGGAAGGAACTGGTGGGGTGATGCAAGATGGTGACTATGACACTTCATGTATGAAAAATATCTTCCTGTGAATGTTACAATGGCCTTTATCGAGTATAAACCTTACAAAAACTGTACTGTGTTATGCAATAAATTATTTCTAGTGGCCCTTGAGAAAAGTTAAGAGGCAAACGGGTTAATGCCCCGATTTAGAGGGAAATGGTGAAATGAAGTAGGATTGTGGCCATGACTCTTTTCAGGTATGAAAATATCTTAGCAGGGGGAAATCCCTAAGTCGCTTTTTTTGGAATGACTTTGGCCCCAATTAGTCCGTTCTAGTGGGGTTTTACTGTATTGTCAATATAATTTTCTTGGCTAGTAAATATAAGATGTAGTACTGATGGATCATCAAATCCTCTTTTTCTGGTGTTCTATACATGCTGTGTTAGGAAAAACTCCTGCACAAGATCCAGGAGCTTTTGATCCCAACAGCTTTCATGGCTTCGTACAGCTACAGTACTTCAATTTATATTTGTTATGAAGTTTCCAGTTAATATAATTCTTTTAGATTCCTCCTCCATTCTATGTACTACTGTTCTTAAACTATGAACTGTACTTTCTGCCAGGTCTTCATATTTGCCTCTTTCCCAAGTGTTTGTTTTGGGTGGCATGTATATATCTGCCACAATTGATTTCCCTTCAGATGTGTTATCTCTAATGCAATAAGTTCTACTTGTGAGGGTATATCTAGTTCTATTTCTCTGACTTGTAGATTTTTCTTTGTTAAGATTATAATTCCTCGTCCTTTTCTTAAATAGCTGTCTCTTCTCCATATACTGTATTCCTCTAAGTTTAAGGTATCGTTTGACATCTTTGGGATTAATTTTGTTTCAGTTACACAAATAATGTGGTTCCTTTTCTTTAGTATAGTCTTTCATATCTAATAATTCTGACACCATTCCATCTACATCTGTGTACATCAACTTAATCATCTTGTTTACACACTTGCCATAGCTTGATTCTACTACCTTCCTTCTTTTTATTTCCTGTTGGTTATGTACCACTTTCGTACCTGCAATCCAATTACTTTGCAAAAAAATGTACTCTTCTCTTCCTCTGATCATTCCTCGTTCTTTGTTCTTGCTTCCTCACTCTTGTCCTTTAGTATTCCCAATTCCTATTTAGTTATGCATTTTTTTATCCATACTTTTTAAAATTCCTCTTTTTCCATGAGTCTGTTTGTATTTTTTACTATTTCCTCCACAGTGTTCACATTCTGGAAGGATACTTTCAGGGGCCTTGCCTTATTTTTCTCATATTTCCCTAGTCTTTTGTGTTCCTCTATGTCTTTATCACAGATTTCCGCTGATATTTCCTTCAATATGTTCATTATATTTGCCATATCCTTTCCATCTCTCAACATTTTGTTTGTTATTTCTTCTTCATCTATACCAGTGATTACTACAGATCTGTTGATATTTGCTGAATCTTTGACCAGTCTGGGGTTGTTTTAACCTGCCCTGTCCCGGCAGATTTTCCACCACTGACTCCCCCAAATCCCGGGAGATTTTGGAATTTTTTGGGGGGGGGTGCTCATATCTCTGCTTTTGGTGAGAAACATCAAAAATTCAAAAAAGAAATCGCCCACCTGAGCTTAAAAATGCCCGTAGAGGTAACAATACCCTTACCTGGCTCCATGCTCTATGGGGGCTAGGCTCCAGAGAAAATTGTAGTATGGGAGGGTTAACTATTCCAATTCCTCTGTACAAAGGAAAAGGGGAAAAAGCAGTGTGTGGTAAACATAGGGGCATTTGCCTTCTCAGTGTAATAGGAAAAGTATATGGTAGGATACTTATTGACAGAGTTAGGGAAATTACTGAGGAATTAGTTGGAGAAGAACAAGGAGGTTTTAGGAAGGGAAGAGGTTGTGTAGACCAGATATTCATTCTTAGATCCTTAGCGGAAAAGTTTCTAGAGATGGGCAAGAAGTTGTATGCAGCCTTCATGGATCTGGAGAAAGCATATGACAGGGTGGATAGACATGGTTTGTGGAAGGTATTAAGAATATATGGAGTGGATGGGAAGTTGTTGAAGGTAGTGAAGAGTATGTATGAGGGTGCTAAGGCTGCAGTGCATGTGGATGGCAAACTGCGTGAATCTTTCCATTTGAAGGTTGGATTGAAACAAGGATGTGTCATGTCTCCATGGTTGTTCAATCTGTACATGGATGGGGTTATAAAAGAGATACAAGGTCGGGCAGTGGATGTTGGACCGGCCCTAGTGAGAGAGGGCAGTGTTTGGAAACTCCCTGTACTGTTGTTTGCAGATGATACTGTGTTGTTGAATGAAGACGAAGGGGAGCTGCAAGGCTTGGTAGATGAGTTTGGGAGTGTGTGTAAGAAACGGAATCTAAAGGTGAATGTAGGGAAGAGTAAAGTGATGGTCTTCGAGAGAAGTGAAGCCACTGAACGTACAGTGAGATTGGATGGGAAGGATATAGAGAATGTGAGTGAATTTAAGTACTTGGGCAGTGTGATGAGTAAGGATGGAAGTCTGGAGGGTGAAGTGCTCGAAAGGGTGCAGCAGGGAAGGAAGGTTGCTGGTTCGTTGAAAGCAGTGATAAGAAACAGGGAGGTGAGCATGGAAGTGAAAAAGTTGTTACATGACAGTATTGTGATACCAACTCTGACATATGGAAGTGAAGCTTGGACCCTGCTGGAAGGACAGAAGTCAAGAGTGAGAGCAGTGGAAATGAGTTATTTGAGAGGAGCATGTGGAGTCATATGGAGAGACAGACTAACAAATGAGGAAGTGAAGGAGCATTGTGGTGTGGTTGAGGACGTGATGGGAAGCGTTAGGAGAAACACGTTAAGGTGGTTTGGGCATGTGGAGAGGATGGAGAGTGAAAAATTGACGAGGAGAGTGTATGTGAGTGAGGTGGAGGGGGCGAGAGGGAGGGGGAGGCCGAGGATGAGATGGAGGGATGGAGTGGAGAGGTATATGTGAGAGGGGGGTGTAAGTTGGGAGCGTGGTAGTGAAATGGCAGGGGACAGAGTGACATGGAGGCGATTTGTTTGTGGCCACCCCGTTCGGGATTGAGGCGTCTGGCAATAGATAGATAGATAAATAGACATGTATTTATTCATTTATTTGGTATGAATTTATATGTAGTACAACAATATATTGGTTTTCACACAGTAATATAAGCAATATAAGCATTGTTTCACTCACCAAACACATCAGCATACCCTACCTTTTTTGGCAACATTACCTGATCATCATTTCTGACTCTTTCTTCCTCTAATGCTACATAAACCATGTCATCGATTGGGGAATAACACTGGCCTTGAATTTCGTACCGTGGCACATCACGTCTTTACTGGCCAGGTCACTGGTAAGAGGCGAGTTGCAAGACAATGGCATGCGGGTAGAAGGCACTGTCCCCACCTGGCATCGGGTAGAAGAAGGGATCCTGTGTATATGTACCAAAAATCACACGCGAAAGTTGAAAAATGTGCAAATGACAGACCTTGCAACTGCGGCGCGTTTATATATGTCAACGGGAGTTACAGTTACAAAATGTTCAGGTGCATATGTATGTCAATGAGAGTTGGTGGGTTAATGATTTCTTTCTATTCCTTTCTAATATTTTCTTCTTTGACTGTTGTTTCTAAGTCTTTCCTTACTTTCACTATTTCAGCATACGTATTTTCTACTTCACCTTTGCAACCATTCATCACATCGTTCAACTGGGTTATCTTTTCTTCAGTATCACTGCTTTGGTCTATAAGACTGCTTGCTTGCCTAATTGTCTCTGTATCACTTCTGCATTCCTCCATTATACTTTCACGGTTGACAAGTGTAAATGCCATTTCACTTTCTTCTAGGTGAACCTACCTCAACTGACAGCTGATCTATAGTTGTGTCTTTTTTTGTTTGATTCCTTTACTAATTTTTCAAAATCTTCCTTCAGCATGTGTAATTGCTTCTTAATTTCATCTATTTCACTTTGAAAAGTTTTCTCCAGTTTATTCACTTTCTCTATTAATTTATATGTTTCCATTTCAACCAGTTCCTGGTAGAAATCATCATCCTGTTTTGAACCTTCATCCCTTTTCTTAACTCCTTCCATATTCACTTTACTAAATATTGTGCTCATCTTGTGGTAATTCTCACATAGAAAGATAAATTCTACTTACAAGTTTGCATCTTCCTGCTACCTGCCTGGTGACAGACGACACCCAGCTGATGATGTGTTGTATCAGCAGAGGCTTGCACTGTTTGGATATATTCTATTATTTGGACAACACTATTCTTGTACTAGCTCTACTATACTGGAACATCATTTAGTTTAACTCACATAAAGATACTATTTAGGTGTGGTCAGTTTTGGCCAAGGGTGGCCAGTGTGGAGCACGGTGATGGATGTGCTGCTTCTCTGGTGCCTCCGGTGTGTGTGTGTGTGTGTGTGCATTTACCTGGTTGTGATATACAGGAAATGAGCTATGCTCGTGAGGTAACATCTCCATGTCGCAACCAGTCAAACTTTGCTTTAAATTCATTTAAGTTTTTGGACTGGACGATCTCTTTGTCCTGGCTATTCCACAGGTCAATGCATCTATATGGAAAACTGTATTTCTTGATATCCTTCAGGCAACTTGTCTTTTTCAATTTCTTTCTGTGTCCTCTAATTGCTTCCCCATCCCATACAAACAAATGATCTCTGTCAATACTGTCTACTCCCATCATGGCCATGAACACTGCAATTATGTTGCTCCTCTTTCTTCTTTCTTCTAAGGAAGGCAGACCCAGCATTACTAGTCTTTCACTGCACTGAGCGATCTGCCAGGCTAGGGACAATCTCGGCTGCTGCTCTTTATATTCTCTCGATATTGTTTATATCTTTCTATGTGGGAATCACACCACAGTCACATATTCCAACCTAGGGCAGATCATAGGCACTATCAATTTTTTCATCATCACCTCATCTGTGTATTGAAATGCCACTCTTATGTTGGTCATGAGTTTATTTATGTATCTGACAATCTTGTTAATGTGATTTTGGGGAGACAAATTATCCTGGACCAACACTCTCAGGTCCTCTTCTCTCACTCCTGTCATACACTCTTTTCCCACGGAGTAAATCAGTGATGGCCTCTTTGTACACTCAACCCTCGATTTCCTGGAATAAAAAGGGGGAAGACCAGTCCAGGAACCCCCAAAAGTCTGAGAATCGCAAAAGTCCGGCCCCATATGCCATTTCCTGGACTATTACCATACTTTGTCCAAATTCTCCAATATTGTCCGGCAATTACAGTAATCTCTCTACTTTCTGGACGACCACTATCCGGTTACATCACTGTTTGGACATCATAGGCTGAGGTTCAAAACCCAAAAATGCCAAAAAACAGCAAAAAAAAAAAAAAAAAAAAAAAAAAATCCGATTTTCTCGACCCGTAAGTTTGAATTTGGCGCGCGGCGCCGAATGGCCTTGTTTACATTCACATTCCCACTGTCTCCTCCTCCCACCACTCCGACAGTTGTCTCTGAACTGCCGTGAATTTTGTTTAAATAATCATAATTCACAGTGCTAAGGATTAAGTGCAGTTCAACACTGGATTGCTGTACATTCTTCAAAAGCATTTTCACCACTGTCAGAGCTTTAGATGTGGGTAAACTGCCACCACGGACATGTAAGTACACTGTTAGCTGCCAAATATTTTCCAAAATCACTTCTAAATCCTCATTTGGTCAACTCTGGAACTGTGGTGAACTCTGGTACTGTTTTCCTCCGTCTGTATTTCCTACTTCCTATGATCTCCAGTCT
Organism: Birgus latro; assembly: GCA_018397915.1. Lineage (NCBI taxonomy): Eukaryota > Metazoa > Arthropoda > Malacostraca > Decapoda > Coenobitidae > Birgus > Birgus latro. The sequence continues at coordinate 7,873 of JAGKTI010003799.1, forward strand.
TTCAAACGCAGTGTGTCCAGGCATCTCGAAATGAATGGATCTTGAATTTGGCTCTCTTTTGTATTGTTTTTGCCTTTTCTTGGAAGGAACATTATGCAGGCCTGTGGCCTTTGGTTCCTTCTTCCTTGCATAAAAAAAAAAAAAAAAATTCTCTGGTTACATTTTATTTACTTCATGCTTTGTGTCCCACATTTGAGTGCACAGGGTTGTGAAAGAGGTGATTTTCTCAGTGATTACCGTGTCTCTTATATAGGTTCACTATCTAGTCAACTGGTGAATATTTCTGCCCTAATCACCTCTTAAATCATAATTTTTCTGGTTACATTTTATTTACTTCAGGCTTTGTGTCCCATATTTGAGTGCACCGGCTGCGAAAGATGTGATTTTCTCAGTGTTTATTACCATGTCTCTTACATATGTTCACTATCTAGTCAACTGGTGAACATTTTTGCCCTACTCACCTCTAAATCATAGTTTTCTGGTAACTATCTATCTATCTATTGCCAGACGCCTCAATCCTGCATGGGGTGGCCACAAACAAATCGCCTCCATGTCACTCTGTCCCCCGCCATTTCACTACCCCGCACCCAACTTACACCCCCCTCTCTCATGTACCTCTCCACTCCATCCCTCCATCTCATCCTCGGCCTTCCCCTCCCTCTGGCCCCTTCCACCTCACTCACATACACTCTCCTCGTCAGTCTTTCACTCTCCATCCTCTCCACATGCCCAACAATTTATTTATTTCATGGTAACAATTTATTTATTTCATGCTTTGTATCCCATATTTGAGTGCACAGGCTGTGAAAGAGGTGATTTTCTTAGTGATTGCCATGTCCAATACTTACTTACACTATGCTGTCAACTTGTGAACACCTCTGCCTTACTCTCCTCAAAATCATAATTTCTTGGATAACATTCAATTAATTCATGCTTTGTGTCCATTATTTATGTGAATGGAGTCTTAAATAAGTGCTATGCATGTCCGGTAGGGAGGTAGGTAGGTGGTTTTCAGATTAGGCTAGGTTAGGGTCAGGAATGACCGGTGCTGGAGCTTCAGGGCCACTGTCCGGACAAGACCACTTTCTGGTCATGCCTTTGGTTCTATTACATCAGACAGTGGGAAGATTACTGTATTCCGATATTCTAGAGCATTCTGGAATGTAGGCTACCTATACCAACATAACTAACACACAGTACCTAAATTAACACAGACACAATAATAATAAGAACAACAACTGACACAATACGGTACAGTATTTTGTTAGCTAATACCCTATGGTTGTTTAGACAGTTGTTGATGAGAATGTGGAGGGTATGATAGAAGAAGATCAGAAAGCTGAGGAAAAAGAGGAAAATGAACAAGGACTGGAACACCACAAGGTGAGCCAACCACTCATTTGCTGACCGAGATACAAACACGCAGTCATCGAATGTGATCTTGATCTTGGACTGAATCGACAATTTTAACTGGAAAATACTGTATTTTAATCTTTATCACCATATAGGTTTGCACATCTAATTATTTGAAATTCAGTCAAAAAATTTGTGTTTAATTTAATTATTAATAGAAAAGCAGGATTCAGAGCGAAAATTTCTTAAAGTTAGCAGCGTGTTTTACCTCTAGCCTAATAACTTGCCATGATGGCCTGTTGTTTTGTAATATATATCGATGTACAATGCAATACATTTTTTATTTTTTTACTCAAAATAAATACTTATGCGAAACAGAAGTCTGCCAAGGCATGCTGACGATCTGAAAGGGAAATATCTGCTAACATTGGCCAACCACTAATCAGCTGACCGAGATACAAACACATCATCGAATGTGATCTTGATCTCTGACCGAATCGGCAATTTTAAATGGCAAACAGTTTAATCTTTACCACCATATAGATTTGCACACCTTATTATTTGAAATTCAAAAATTTGTGCTTAATTTAATTATTAATAGAAAATCAAGATTCAGAGCAAAAATTTCTTAGCAGAAGTGTTTTGCCTCTAGCCTAACAACTCGTCCTGACGGACTTTTGTTTTGTATGAATATCGATTTACAGTGCAGATACATTTTTCTGTACTGAAAATATTTATGCAAAATAGAAGTCTGTCAAGGTGTGCTGACGATCTGAAGGGGAAATATCTGCTAACATTGGCACATTTTAGCACTGAAACCTAATTTTTAAATTGTTATATTACATACAATTTTTTTTTTTTAGCGGATTTCAGATAATTAGGTGTGTATAAGTCACTGTGGAGAAAAAAATTAAAATATTTTCCAGTGAAAAGTGCCGATTCGGTATTTTGGCGCACCAAGTTAGGTGAGCTAAGTGAGTAGGAATGGATCCCACTGACTTTGTCCATAAGAAAATATATATTTTTATTACTTACGAATTTTATTGTGTCCAAGCCTTCCTTAAATTTGATTGTGTTCAAGCCTTCCTTAAATCTGATTGTGTTATGTAATAAACTATTGATAGTGGCATTTGAGAAAGGTAAGAGGCAAATGGGATACTGCCACGAGTTAGGAACTGGTGGCACGAAGCAGGTTGGAAGCCAAGATGCGTTTCATCTAGGAAAATACAGTAATCCCTCCAATACCCAATGTAACAGAGCCAAAGGCATGTCTGGAAATTGGTTCTGTCCAGCTATTGGTCCTAGAGCTCCCACACTGGTACATATGGACCCTAACCAAACCTAACTCAGAAAACCACCTACATACCTCCCTATCGGACATGCATAGCACCTATTTAAGACCCTAGTCACATAAATAATGGACACAAAGCATCGTTTCATTTCGTTTTTGAAGGCTCCAACATGCTTGCATGCGTCAGCCTTGGTCACATAATGGCAGCTCTCCATGCTGTTCGATCTTTGGCAGCCTCCCTGTTCAATCCCTTAACCCTGAGTTCACACTTAATGACCTAGTCCCATGTCTTTCTCAGTCTACCCCTCCCAACCCCTCCCCTAATATTAACATTTCTCACCCTCTGCACCCAATTATCATCCCCCATCCTCTCCACACTTCCAAACCACCTCTCCCTATCACAACACCAATACACTCCATTCCCATCCTACCTATCAACTCTTCCATTGTAAACCCAGCACCCCCAGGCCTTGCACGCAGGGACGCACTGCACATTCGCCTAATCATTGTCATTTCTGTACGATTAAGCCTGTGAATATCCTCTTCCTTTACTATCCAGGTCTCACTATCATACAGCCTTTGATTGGTGCTGCTACTGTGAGTGAGGCAATAGGCATGATGCGGGTGGGGAAGGCGGCAGGTGTGTCTGGGTTGACTGCTGAAATGTTGAAGGCCTCAGGAGATACTGGGGTGAGGTTAGTCACTGACCTGATAAATAGGATTATATATGAGTGTGTTGTCCCAGATGATTGGCTGAAGAGTGAAATTGTAAATGTGTACAAAGGGAAGGGTGATGCCCTGGAAAGGGGAAATTACAGAGGTATAAAACTCTTAGATCAGATAATGAAAGTAATGGAGAGAGTTCTAGAAGGTATGATTAGAGAAAGAGTGAATGCTGATGACATGCAGTTTGGGTTTATGCCAGGCAGGAGGACCACTGATGCCATATTCATTGTTCGACAGTGTCAGGAGAAATATATTGGAAAGAAAAGGGAGTTGTACAGTATTTTGTATTTGTTGATTTGGAAAAGGCCTTTGACAGAGTCCCTAGAGAGGTGGTGAAGTGGGCAATGAGAAAGCTAGGGTTGGAAGAGTGGCTGGGTAGGGTGGTTATAGCCATGTATGTAGGTGCTCGCACCCAGGTAAGAGTGAATGGAGTTTTGAGTGATGAGTTTTCTGTGAATGTTGGTGTGCATCAGGGGTCAGTTTTGAGTCCCTTGTTGTTTATCATGGTACTGGAAGCTCTCTCACGTGACTTCAGAGATGGACTCCTGTGGGAGATGTATACTGATGATTTGGTATTGATTGCAGAGAATGAAAAGGAGGTGGAGGAAAGATTTAAGAAATGGAGAGATGGTATGGAGCACAAGGGCTTAAGGGTAAATGCAGATAAAACAAAAGTGATAATTTCTAGCGTTGGTGGCAGTACAATCAGAGGAGAGGGAGAGTGGCCATGTGCAGTTTGCCACAAAGGTGTGGGAAGTAATTCCATCTTGTGCAGTGTTTGTGATAAATGGGTGCACAAGAGATGTAGTGGTATTAGACGCAGACTGCGAGATAATGCTGATTTTATGTGTGCGGCGTGTCGGGGAGAGCAGGTGGAGATTGTTAGGCATGAAAGGATTGAACTTGCAGGTGAGTCTCTTGAGTGTGAGGAAGAGTTTTGTTATTTGGGAGACATGTTATGTGCCAGAGGTGGGGCTGGAGCTAGCTTGGTTGCTAGGGTAAGAAGTGGTTGGAAGAAGTTCAGGGAGCTGTTGCCTCTCCTGACATTGAGAGGACTCTCCTTACTTGATGATTTAGAGTATGGAAAATATGTTCACCAGTTGACAGGATAATGTAGGCAACAGACATGAAAATCACTATGAAAATCACCTTTTTCACAGCCTATGCACTCAAATATGGGAAACAAAGCATGAAATAAATAAAATGTAACCAGAAAATGATGATTTAGAAGTGAGTATGGCAAATATGTTCACCAGTTTACAGCATGCCGAAACTAGGTAACAGACAGGAAAATCACCTTTTTCACAGCCTAGGCACACATATATGGGACACAAAGCATGAAATAAGTGAAATGGAACCAGAGAATGAGGATTTAGAGATGAGTATGGAAAATATTTGGCAACTGAAAGTGTACTTACAACATGTCTGTTGTGGTTGTTACGAAGATTACCCCTCCTCTAAGGCTCTGACAGTGGTAAAAATGTTCTTGAAGCACGTACAGTAATCCAGTGTTGTGCTGCACTTAATCCCTAGCACTGTGAACTATAATTGTTTAAACAAAAACGACCATCAGCGGCAGCCACCCGATGATCGTTTACCCACTATGGTAGTTGAATGGGAACTGGGGAGGGGAAGGGGAGCCTGGGGAGCAGAAGCACGCGTAAACACAGCTGCTTGGTGCCACGCGCCAAATTCAAACTTACGGGGGGGGGGGGGAGTCAGTTTTTTTTTTTTTTTTTTTTTTTTTTTTTTTGCATATTTTTGGCATTTTTGGGTTCTGAACACCTGAGCCCACGATGTCCGGACACTGGGATATCCGGTTATTGGGCATTTAGATATTAGGGTGATTACTGTATCTTCTTGTATGTGTTGCAAATGGCCTTTATCAAGTCAAAACCTTGCTAAAATTATACTGTATTGTGCAGCAGACTGCTCATAGTTGTATATGACAGAATAATGGCTGGACTTTTGTGAGAATCCCGGATTTGTACGGGCATTTGTCCGGCATTTGATAATATTGTCCGGCCTTAGCCCGTGTCTGGGAAATCCGAAATGCGGGAAACAGGGCTCCGCCATATCAAGGGTCAAATGTACTTTTACCCATTTCCAATATTTTGCATTTTCTTGCATTGTATTTCATTTCCTGCACCTGGCTCCCCTCGTAAATCCTGTCCAAGACTTCCTGCAGCATTTTACAATCCTCTTCAACTTCTGTTCTCCTCATACTCTTTGCATCATCTGCAGACAGATTTGCATAACTGTTCATTCCATCCACCATATTGCTTACATAAATCAGGAACATTACGGGTGCCAGCTCCAAGCTCTGTTGGACTCCACTTGTTACTTCCCTCCACTCTGACATTTTGTCCCTTATTACTGTCCTCATCTATCAGTCTCGCATGAAGTCTCTCATCCACTCCAAGAGGTTCCCCTTCAGTCCTCCTACTTCCACATCAGTTACATATGTTGTACCTTGTCAAAGGCTTTCTCCACATCTAAGTATACACAATCCACTCAAGTATCTCTCTCCTGAAGCACATCAATCACCCTTGAGTAAAAGCTCAATAAATTAGAGACACATGGCCTTCCATCTTTTAATCCAAACTGACTTTCTGCCAAAATGTCCAGCTCCTCCAGATATTTTATCCACCTGTCTTTCAAAATTTTCTTGCACAATTTTGTGACCATGCTGGTCAAGGACACTGGTCTGTAAATCAGGGTCTCTTCCTGATTCCTTCCTTTGTAAATTGGTACCCCTCGTTATAAAAAAGTATCAGGACCCTTTCCGTGTGAGACATTATGATACACAGACTATGCTTTATGGGAAATAACACAGATATGTTGGTACTGCAGTTGTGACAGAGTTGCCAATTAGTAATATCTAACCTCCACACTTTCATACGGTACTGCATTGAAATTTTTGTGAGTTAAACAGGCGTGCCAACACAACAGATTGAACCTGACACGAAGCATTTCACTTCTTATCTAACCCCAGGGTGCTGATACTTTTTTTTTTTTATCGAGGGTACCACATAGGCTGTCTTCCATTCCCTAGGCACTTTCCCTTCTTCCAGAAAACACATAAATTAAACCATGAATCTTATCCACCAGTTGTTCTTAGCACTCCTTTAGTATCCAAATAGAGATCCCATCGGGCCCTGGAGCTTTCCCGAGATCTTGAGTTTCCATTAATTTATACACTGCCTACATTTCCACTTTTATATCTTTTAACACTGCATTTCTAGTCACTCCCTCCCCGTTCGCAAAATTACTTTTCTTAGTGAAAAGCAGTTGGAAACTTTTGTTCATTATTTCAGCTCACATTACTGCATCTTTATAGACCTTTCCTTGTACTATTAGCTTACCTGATTCATTCCTTGTGTTTCAATTTGCCATTAACAAACCAAAAAAACAATTTAGGTTCTCCTTACATTTGGTAATTATACCTCATTCAAAGTTTCTTTCTTCCTCTCTATGGACTCCTATTCATTTCTAGTTTCTGTATTCTTTCTGTTTTATTGTTACCACTTCTTCTCCATTTGTTCCATGCTGCATCCCTTCCTCTTTTTGCTATTATACACCTTCTGTTGAACCAATCGTTTTTCTAGTTCTCACTCCCACTTACTCTTGTCACATATTTTTCCACACCCAAGTTGTAAAGGCCTAGAAAAATATCCAATTTCTTCTGTGTCTCTCGCTTCTCAGAATTCTCTCCAATCTGCTTCTTCGAAAAATTTCCTCAATCCTGTAACATTTGCTTTCCCAAAGTTGTATCCTCCATGCTTCTATGGCTCATATCTTGGTGTTACATTCCATTCTACCATTTGAAGCTCAATCACTACATGATCACTTCTTCCTATAGTACACAGATATTTCAGAGATTAAATTATGTCAGGTTCTTTGGTTAGCATTAAATCTAGCCTTGCTGGTGTGTCATTACCTCTAAATCCTCAGTCACTACATGATCACTTCTTCCTATAGTACACAGATACTTCAGAGATTAAATTATGTCAGGTTCTTTGGTTAGCATTAAATCTAGCCTTGCTGGTGTGTCATTACCTCTAAATCCTGTCTCTTCTTTGACCCACTGGGTCATTACATTATCCATTGTTATGTGCCGGAGGTGGGGCTGGAGTTAGCTCGGTTGCTAGAGTGAGAAGTGGTTGGAAGAAGTTCAGGGAGCTGTTGCCTCTCCTGACATTGAGAGGACTCTCCTTACGTGCTAAGGGGTCTTTGTATGCAGCATGTGTTAGGAGTGTGATGCTGTATGGTAGTGAGACCTGGGCAGTAAAGGAAGAAGATATTCGCAGGTTTAAACGTACAGAAATGACAATGATTAGGTGGATGTGCAGTGCGTCCCTGCGTGCAAGGCATGGGGGGGCTGGGTTTACGATAGACGAGTTGAGAGGTAGGATGGGACTGGAGTGTATTGGTGTTGTGATGAGGAGAGGTAGGCTGAGGTGGTTTGGACATGTGGAGAGGATGGGGGATGATAATTGGGTACAGAGGATGAGAAGTGTTAATATTGGGGGAGGGGTTGGGAGGGGTAGACCGAGAAAGACATGGGACGAGGTCATTAAATGTGACTTAAGGGTTAAGGGACTGAATAGGGAGGCTACCAGAGATCGAGCAGTGTGGAGAGCCGCCATTAGGTGACACCAAGGCCGACACATGCAAGCATGTTGGAGCCTTCAAAAACGAAAACGAAAACGATACTGCCTCACAAATCTTCACTACCTCCTAAGTCCCACTCCTCCCAGTTCACCTCTTTACAAATAAAGTCACCCATCACGATTATATTGTTGCTTTTCTCAGTCACTTTCTATAGGTGTCTAGCCATGTCTGACAACATCATCTGGTAATTAGCCTCATTCCATGCCCTTGTCTTAAGGGGGACATATGCTACTGCGATGTTTATCCTGCCTTTCCCTCTGGTTCCTAGTTCCATACTTATCACTTCTGCCCTACCTTCTCCCAGTTCCACATTATCCACATTTATGCTGTTCTTCTCTTCTATCATCACTCCTCCTCCAGTTTTTCCTCTCTATTTCTTCTTCACAGTTTGTATTTACCATCTCCCACTTGGATATCAATATCCTTTCTTAAGATGGTCTGTATAAAGTATATAATATCTGGCTCATTTACCCTTAATAAATCACTGATTTCTTGCCTTGCTGAGATAAAGCCATATATGTTAGCATATGTCACTTTCAATCTTTTTATGTTGTTTTTTATTCTGTCCTTCTCCCTTCTTCTCTCCATCAGTACTACTTCCTCAATTTCTAATCCAATAATCTCCAATAAAACTGTCGTCTTCCTCCGTTCTCTGGTCGTTCCCCCCCCCCTTACCTTCCTTGAGTAACTCCATTTATTTTTATCTCTTTCTTCCTCATTTGCATCCCTCCTTATTCAAAAATTCTTGAACCCCTCCTTGTCTGCTAGTTTCCATGTCCTATTAATGAGCTTGTTTACCGTGACCTGTGACCGAATATTTACTATAACTGGCTGTGCCTCTCCCTCCTCATATCTTCCCAGCCTAAACAGCTCTTCAATCTCTTCTTGAGCTTTGTTGTCACCCTCCATAACTACTGATACTATCTCTTTAGCCCTTCTGGTATGTGTGCGTGCATGCATGCATGCATGTGTGTATTTACCTAATTGTGACATTCAGGAAATGAGTTACGCTCATGGGGTCCCATCTCGGTTTCTCAATGACTCAAATTTTGCTTTGAACTCGTTTAAGTTTAAGACTGGACGATCTCTTTGTCCAGGCTATTCCATAGGTCTATGCATCTATATGGAAAACTATATTTCTTGATATCCTCCAAGCAACTTGGTTTTTTCAGTTTCATTCCGTGTCCTCTCGTTATTCTCCCATCTCATACAAACAGATCTTTTCTGTCAATTTTATCTACTTTCATCATGGCCCTGAACACTGCAATCATGTCGCTCCTCTCTTTCCTTTCTTCTAAGGAAGACAGATCCCGCTCTCTGTACGACAGACCTGCCAGGCTAGGGACCATCTTGGCTGCTGCTCTTCATATTCTCTCGATCTTTCTTTTTGTGTGGGGACCACACTACTGCTGCATATTCCAACCTGGGGCAGATCATGGCCACTATCAATTTTTTCATCATCTCCTCATCCATGTAATGAAATGCTACTCTTATGTTAGTCAAGAGATTATACATCTCTCTAACTGTCTTGTTAATATGTTTTCCAGGTGACAAACCGTCCTGGACCAGCACTCCCAAATCTTTCTCTTCTCTCGCTTTTGTGGCTGGTTCATTATCCATTAAATAATTCAGAGATGGCCTCTTGGTACTTTTATCCATTTCCAATATTTTACATTTTTTTGTGCTGAATTTCCCACATCCAGCTCCAATCATGAATCCTATCCAGGTCCTCCTGCAGCATTTTACAGTCTTCCTCAACTTCTACTTTGCTCAAGATCTTTGCATCATCAGCAGACTTGCATAACTGTTCATTCCATCTACAATATAGTTTATGTAAATCAGGAACATTATTGGAGCTAACAATGAGCCCTGTGGGACTCCACTTGTTACTTCCCTCCATCCAGACATCCTGACATCCTGTCCTTTATTACTGTCCTCATTTGTCTGTCTCTCAAAAAGTCTCTCATCCACTCCAGGAGATTTCCTTTCAGTCCTCCTATGTGCTCCATGTCCACATTAGTTGCTTGTGGGGTACCTTGTCAAAGGCTTCCTCCAAATCTAAATACACACAATCCACCCAACCATCTCTCTCCTGTAGCAAATCAATCGCTCTTGAGTAAGAGCTCAACAAGTTGGAAACACATGACCTTCCCACTTCTGAATCCAAACTGACTTTCGGCCAAAAAGTTCAACTCCAGATATTTTATCCATCTGTCTTTCAGAATTCTCTCGCACCATGCTGGTCAAGAAGCTGGTCTATAATTCAAAGGTTCTTCCTTGTTTCCTCCCTTATAGACTGGTACCACACTGGCCCTCTTCCATTCCCGAGGCACTTCCCCTTCTTCCAGTGAACACATGATTAAACCATGAATCTTACCTGCCACTGGTTCTCTGCATTCCTTCAGTACCCAATTAGAAATTCCATCCATTCCTGGGGCTTTCCTTACATCTTGAGTTTCCAGTAATTTATACACTTCCTGTACTTCCACTTTTATATCTTTTATCACTACATTTCAAGTCACTTCCTCCCCTTCCACAAAATCCCTTTCTTTGGTGAAAACCAAATGGAAACATTTGTTCACTATTTCAGCTTGCATTGCCACATCTTTATAGACCTCACCTACTTTCAGTCTGGTGATTCCTTCCTTTTGCTTCAATTTGCCATTGACAAAACTATAAAATAATTTGATTTCTTCCTTACATTTTTCAATTATACCTTTTTCAAAGTTCCTTTCTTCCTCTCTACATATTCTTGTATATTCATTTCTAGTTCTTCTATATTCTTCCTTTGTTCTATTATTACCTCTCTTTCTCCAGTTGTTACATCCAATGACCCGCCCCTTTTTTGCTATCATACACCTTCTGTTAAACCAATCCTTTTTCCTGTTTTCTTTCCCATTTACTCTTGGCACATATTTTTGCACTTCCGAATTATAGAGGTCTAGAGAGACATCCCACTTCCTCTGTATCTCTTGTTCCTCTGACTTTTCTCCAATCTGTATTGAAAAATTTCCTCAATCATGAAAAGTTTGTTTTCCCAAAGCTGTGTCTTCCCTTCCTATAAAGCTCATTTCTTGGCACCACATTCCATTTTATCATCTGGAACTTGATGACCGCATGATCATTTTTTCCTATAGGACACAGATATTTCAAAGATTCAACTATATCAGGTGCTTTGGTTAGCAGTAAATCTTGCTGGTGTGTCATCACCTCTGAATCTTGTCTCTTCTCTAGCCCACTGGGTCATTACATTATTCATTGCTATATTTAACAATACAGTGCCCCACGAATCTTTACTGCCTTCCAAGTCCCATTCCTCCCAGTTCACCTCTTTACAATTAAAATCACCCATCAGAAGTATGTTGTTCCTTTTCTCAATCACACTCTGTAGATATCTAACAATGTCTGACAACATCTCCTGATATTTGTCATCATCCCATGCCCTTGTCTTAGGAAGAACATATACTACTGCAATGTCTCTCTTGCCACCCTCTCTAGTTTCTAGTTTCATGTTTATCACTTCAGCCCCACCCTCTCCCAGTTCTGTATTATCCACATTTATGTTGTTCTTCACTGCTATCATTACTCCTCCCATTTTTTCTTTTCTGTCTCTTCTCCATAGTTTGTATTTACCATCTCCCATATGAATATCAATATCTTCTCTTAACTTGGTCTCTACAAAGCACACAACATCTGGTTCATCTACCCTCAAGGAATCATTGATTTCTGAATGTGCCAATATTAAACCATCAACATACGTACATATGCCACTTTCCAACTTTTTCGTTGTTTTGTATTCCCTCTTCTCTTCCTCTCTCCTTCAGTACCACTTCCTCAATTTCTGATCCATAACTCTCCAATAGAACACTGTTCTCTGTTCATTTTTTTCCTTTGCTTCCTTTACTAGCTCTTTTATTTTCTTTCTTCCTCATTAGCATCTCCCCTTATCCAAACATTTTCGAACCCCTCTTTGTCTGATAATTTCCATGTTCTATTAATTACTTCATTTACCATTACCTGAGACTTAAACTTTAAGTGGCCTCGCCCCTCCTTCCTCGTACTTTCCTAACCTAAACACTCCTTCAATCTCTCCTTGAGCTTTGTTGTTACCCTCCATAACTTCTGATACTATCTCTTTAACCTTACTCAGTTCTTCTCTTTCCCTCTCTGATCTTCAATCTCTTCTTGAGCTTTGTTGTTACCCTCCATAACTTCTGATACTATCTCTTTAACCTTACTCAGTTCTTCTCTTTCCCTCTCTGATCTTACTGTCATATGTTTTTCTTTTACTCCTGAAATTATCACACATTTTTTCTTGTCTGCTACATCCCTGACTAAAGGTTCTCTACTTCTTAGTACCCTAACCACTTCCTTCTCCACCATTTCCTTGCTTTGTTGTTCTATAATCTCTTTCAAATTTATATTTCCTTCCTCTTGAATTTTCTTCCACCCCTTGTGTTGCTCCTTGATTTCCTTAATGTGTTCATCTTGCATCCTTGATTTTGATTTATGCTCATATAGTTTACTTTTCATCCTGTCTCTCTCTTCTTCCAACCTCTTATTTTCCCTCTTGAGCTGTTTTGTTTCATTTGAGGCAGATTCGTTACTTGCTTTTAATTCTATAACTTCTCTTTCGTGTGCAGACGTTTTCCAATTCTGCATTACTTTCATCTCTCTCCTGTTCTAAGGTCCATTCCTGCAACTCTCTAATTACCGACCATACATTTTTTAACTCCCGGACATTCCTCTCCACCATTTTCTCCACTCCTGCTGCTCTTGTTTAGTTCAGTTTAATACTTCCTTTACCCTTATCCTCATCGGAGAAGCCTGCAAATTCACCATCACAGATGTAAACAATGAACTACCTCCTTCCGCCATGATACAACCTACGAAAACTTTCTATTTCCACAGTGTTTTGTACTCTTGTTTGGCCAAAATCTATGTTTTTTCACTAATATCAGATGGAACCATCATTCACATATTCATTCACGTGATCACAATAGGCAGGTCTCCTTTTCTCTGCTCATTCGGCGATTATTTCCCTACGATCCACAAAGACCACTGTCTCTGTCGGCGAACTGTGTGTGTGTGTGTTTACCTAATTGTGATATACAGGAAATGAGCTACGCTAGTGGGGTGTCCTGTCTCTGTTTCTCAGTAAGTCAAATTTTGCCTTAAATTCGTTTAAGTTTTTAGACTGGACAATCTCTTTGTCCAGGCTATTCCACAGGTCTATGCATCTATAAGGAAAGCTATATTTCTTGATGTCCTACGAGCAGCTTGACTTCATTAGTTTCATTCCGTGTCCTTTTTACCCTCTCATCCCACACAAACAGATTTTCTCTGTCAGTTTTATCTACTCCTATCATGGTCCTGAACACTGCAATCATGTCACCCCTATCTCTCCTTTCCTCTAAGGAAGGAAAATCCAGCCTTTCCAGCCTCTCTCTGTACGACAAATCTGCCAGACTGGGGACCATCTTAGTTGCTGCTCTTTGTATTCTCTCAATCTTGGTTATACAGTATCTTTCTTTTTGTGGGGGGACCACACTACTCCTGCATATTCTAACCTGGGGTGGATCATGGCCACTATCAATTTTTTCATCATCTCCTCATCCATGTAATGAAATGTCACTCTTATATTGGTCAAGAGTTTATATGTCTTTCTCACTATCTTATTTATGTGCTTTTCAGGTGACAAACTATCCTGAACCAGCACTCCCAAATCTTTCTCTTCTCTTGCTTTTCTAATTGGTTCATTACCCATCAAATAATTTAATGATGGCCTCTTGGTACTTTTACCCATTTCCAATATTTTACATTTTTTTTGCATTGAATTTCATTTCCCACATCCGGCTCCAATCATGTATCCTATCCAGATCCTCCTGTAGCATTTTACAGTCCTCTTCAACCTCTCCCTTTCTCAAAATCTTTGCATCATCAGCAAACAGGCTTGCATAACTGTTCACTCCATCTACCATATCATTTATGTAAATCAGGAACATTACTGGAACACCGAGCCATGTGGGACACCACTTGTTACTTCCCTCCATCCAGATGTCCTGTCCTTTATTACTGTCCTCATTTGTCTGTCACTCAAAAAGTCTCTCATCCATTCCAGGAGGCCTCCCTTCAGTCCTCCTATATGCTCTAATTTCCATATTAGTCTCATGTGGGGTACCTTGTCGAAGGCCTTCTCCAGATCTAAGTACACACATTCCACCCAACCGTCTCTCTCCTGTAGCACGTCAATCGCCATTGAGTAAAAGCTCAACAAGTTGGAAACACATGACCTTCCACTTCTGAATCCAAACTGACTTTCAGTCAAAATATTCATCTCTTCCAGATATTTTATCCATCTACCTTTCAGGATTCTCTCACACAATTTCGCAACCATGCTGGTTAGGGATACTGGTCTATAATTCAGGGGTTCTTCCTTGTTTCCTCCCTTATAGATTGGTACCACATTTGCCCTCTTCCATTCCTAAGGCACTTTCCCCTCTTCCAAGAAGCACACAACTAAATTGTGAATCTTATCCACCAGTTGTTCTCTGCAATCCTTCAGTACCCAATTAGAGATTCCATCCGGTCCTGGGGCTTTCCTTACATCTTGAGTTACCAGTAATTTATGCACTTCCACTTTTATATCTTTTATCACTACATTTCTAATCACTCCCTCCCCCTCCACAAACTCCCTTTCCTTAGTGAAAACCGACTGGAAACATTTGTTCATTACTTCAGCTTGCATTACTGCATCCTTGTAGACCTCTCCTTCTACTTTCAGTGTGGTGATTCCTTCCCTTTGCTTCAATTTGCCATTAACAAAGCTACAAAACAATTTGGGTTCATCCTTACATTTGTCAATTATACCTTTTTCAAAGTTCCTTTCTTCCTCTCTACATATTCTTGTATATTCATTTCTAGTTCCTTTATATTCGTCCTTTGCTCTGTTATTACCTCTCTTTCTCCATTTGTTCCATGCCATGTCCCTCTCTTTTTTTCACTGTCATACACCTTCTATTAAACCACACCTTTTTCCTGTTTTCTTTCCCACTTGCTCTTGGCACATATTTTTCCACTCCCAAATTGCAGAGGTCTAAAAAGATATCCCACTTCCTTTGTATCTCTCTTGTTTCTCTGAATTTTCTCCAGTCTGCATTTTTTAACAAAATTTTCAATTCTGCAAAGTTTTTTTTCCCAAAGTCGTATCTTCCTTGCCTATAAAGCTCATCTCTTGGCACTACATTCCCTATTATCATCTGGAACTCAATGACCACATGATCACTTTTTCTTATAGGACACAGATAATTTAAAGATTCAATTACATCAGGTTCTTTGGATAGTAGCAAATCTAATCTTGCTGGTGTGTCATTACCTCTGGATCGTGTCTCTTTGACCCACTGCGTCATTACATTATTCATTGCTATATTTAACAATTTAGTACCTCACGAATCTTCGCTGCCTCCCGAGTCCCATTTCTCCCAGTTCACCTCTTTACAATTAAAGTCACCCATTAGGATTATATTGTTGCTTTTCTCGATCACTTTCTGTAGATAACTAACCATGTCTGACAATATCTGGTATTCATCGTCATTCCATGCTCTCGTCTTAGGGGGAACATATGCCACTGCCATATCTCTCTTACCATTCTCTCCAGTGTGTGTGTGTGTGTGTGTGTGTGTGTGTGTGTGTGAGAGGGTAGTACTGTACACAGGCGCAAATAAAACCCATGTATAAAGTCAACAACTGTGTGGGGAAAAGAACGCAAAGAGTCAGCTTAGCACACCTAATTTCTTCAAAACTAATTTTACAAGAAAGGTAATACAGTGAACCCTTCAACAGTCGAACTTTTAGAAAGCGGAATCTTCGGTTAGCCGAACTCAGGCTGAGACCACGTATGTAAGTAGGCCGAAATGCGGAGGTAGGGGGACAAATGGCGCCAGTCTGCTGCTTGCCTTTGGAGACGGTGATTGCGTCTTTCTTACTGTCATCTAGTGCTGAGAAGTGCTCTCCTTTTGCCTTCTGCCTTGCCATGGAAGGTTCAAAGCATAAAAGAAATGATACTGGCACCTCTAGTCGTAAGGGAATGAAGCTGAAAAAAATATATATATATGTGTGTGTGACTTAGTGTTAAATCATGATTAAAGTTCAGTACCTAGCCCCGGGCTCCTACGCTCCTCTGTGGGGTGACATAGATTGGATAATGGATGGATGGACTATTGTTACTGCAAGTGTTACACTGCCAGTACACCAGTCCTGTATGAGACAGCCCTAGCATGTATTCAATATGGACGGTGCGTGTTAGTGCCGAAGTGTGACATGTAGAGGTGTATGGTATGTAGGAGGACTGCTCGGCCTTGATAGCAGGCTGTAAAGCTTATACCCAGAGTCGGTCACATAAAAAAAAAAAAAAAAAAAAAAGGGTCTATAATAGTGATTACATTAAGTTTAGTTCTTAATGTTCAGTGAGGAGGAGGCTGTAGCATGGGCCGAACAGGGTAGTACTCCCGAGGGGAATACTGGTGGAATGGGAATACTGGTGATAGGGAGAGCTGGAGCTCCTGTTTCACTAGTTACCTAACCATCCCCCTTTGCTGATCTTTTCAGTGTGACAGTAACATGGAGAGTAGACCAGCATACTCTCCCAAACATTTCCTCTAACTATCTTATGCACTACACCACATGCGCTTTACATATTACACAACGTATCCCACTACGTTACAGGGGTTGATGCCAGCAAGGGCATGCGGCCAGAAAACTTTGCCCCCGCTACCTAGTGGCGGACTTTGGGGGGAGGCTTGACTGGGGTTCCGCCGGCATAGATCATGGGTCCGGGGCGAGATGGGGCTCGAACCTGTGCTAGAGGGTACAGGGCATTGCGGTTCCCAGGCTGCCGCTTCCGCTCAATAGAGAGGGGCCCGAACCTGGGAGTAGCGCCCCAGGAGGCTGCCCTATCAGTGGGTGTATAATGGCGGGGCAGTTGCAGTGCCAAGCCGCGCTTGGAGGGTGTCCCTGCAGCTGTCCTGGCAGGGTGCCCCGAGGCCACTACCACAGCCACTGGTAAGCTGGTGGGCTAGGGGTCCCAGATCCATTGCCTGGACCTGGGTCTGTGCAATGGGTCGGGCCTTTGGAATGTTTACCCCCCTTTATCTTACCGACTATGAACTACAAAAACAAGCACCAAAGCAAGCCTGAGGACAGCAAATCACCCAGGGGGTTTAGGGTGGGTTCGTGGAATGTGGGAAGTTTGAGAGGAAGAGCAGGGGAAGT
>JAGKTI010003799.1:34695-54653 GCA_018397915.1 Birgus latro
CCCCCCCCTGGGGACTCCGAGGCATGATTTTTGTTCGCCATTTTGAAAATTTTGAAAAGGAAGTGTAGTGTGTAGCGTGTATGTAGTTTGATGATGACAGTTAGAGAAACTTGTATGGGAGAGCATGCTGGTCTACTCTCTGTGTAACTGAGACACTGAAAAAGTTCAGCAAAGGAGGATGGTCAGGAACAAGTTCTGAGGGCTGATAAAACGGGAGCTCCAGCTCTCCCTGTCATCAGCTTTCCATCCTCCCCGGGAGTACTGCCCTGCTCGACTGGTGCTACAGTCTCCTCACCCTAAAAACAGAGGAGGGGGTCCCTAGTCCCCTCCCCTGCCCCTTTTAGTCGCCTTTTACGACACGCAGGAAATACGGTGGCGAAATTCTTCCTAACACAACCTGGCCGCAAAGTAGTAGTACCACCCCACAGTGCGGCCAGATTGTGTCCCTCCCGCCACAGGGGGGTTAAGGGACTGAACAGAGAGGCTGCCAGGGATCGAGCACCGTGGAGAGCCGCCATTAGGTGACCAAGGCCGACGCATGCAAGCATGTTGGAGCCTTCAAAAACAAAATGAAACGAAATGAAATGAAATACTGTAAATACTGGGTACTGTTTAGAATGTTACGTTAAATTGTCAACTCAGCCACCTCTACCACCTCTGTCTCAACACAAGCTGCCGACGTATCTGAACTGCCTCTAACGAAAGGTAAATTAGATGCACTGAACTGTTTCTTTTTTGTCTTTCTTTATTCATTTATACACTGAATATGTTCCTTTACTTTAACCCCTACACCGCGGGTCGTCACTTTCGTGACGGTTGGGTGCAATGGATCATACCGCAGGGCGTCACTTGAGTGACTCTGTGTTATTTTTAATTCCCCCGGGCTTTCAGGTGGTGACTTGTATCATCTATCAGCTCTGCCAATGTCCAACAACAGTCAGAGCTGCTAATGTCATCAGTACTCCCATCCATTGTTGACAATTTAGCCATTTTCCCCCATTCTAGACTCCCCTCCCTACCTCCCCTCCATTTACCCTCTCGTGACGTCTGCTCAGCTGCTCTGTGCTAAGTAAATCTTCCCTGGATTTTTCCACTGTTTTCATCCATTGAAATGAGACCTATGCCCTATTCTTATACAAAATAATATATATATATAAAAATAAGGTAACTGATAGTGCCATACACCTGGAATTGGCTAATTATCACTTAGCAACATCCAACCTGCACTTGTTCGCTAATTTCCCCTGCTTTTCTTTCCTGTGAAATTTGCTGTATGAGCTACTCTCGTAATATAAATGTACATAAGAAAGGAAGGGAGAAGCCTGAGTGATATTTATATTCACCTGGAACTACCTAATTTATATGTATTGTCTAGATTTCCTACGACTTATTTCTTAGCATATACATTAGCAGCTGACATTTTCAACTCTCTGCTACAGATACAGCCAGTTTGCTCTCATCCTTCTTGGTGAAATGACGCCCGTCCATTTCTGCCACTTTTGCGCCTATTATAAAAGGCCCTGTGACCTCTACCCCTACTAAACATCATGTGGGAAGCGGTAAAGGACTGGAGATATATACAAGTGTAATAAAGTAATAAACTGTGAGTGGGTATTTGAGTAAGAAATGACAGAACACCAGCTGTGAATCAGCGGGAGTGGGAGGCTCATACACTCTCGTATTTTACATTGCTTTCACAGTGTTTTTTTTTTTTTGTGTTTATTACCAACTTCTTTGAAGTCATTTAATAGTGTTTCTAGTGATAATATCTGGCAGTGGTATTCAGATCAGGGGATGTCGGGAAGTGTAAGGTGGAGACTTAGTTCCCCAACTTCAGAAGTCTCCACAAGTCCTAAGGTAGTCGATGAGTGCTAAAAAAAAATCCCAGGAGAAAGCTGAAGGTATGTGCCATAAGCATATGTAATTATAATACTCTTGGACTAATAACTGATTTTTGGCAAATATTTTTAAAAAGTCAGTCGGAGTGTGAACATCCCCACGGGAATGGCACAGAAAACCTCTGACAACCCCGCGGTGTAGGGGTTACTGTTGAAAAGACAAGTAATAAGTATTGTTTTTGCAATTTGGGGGGTGGAAATCCATCTCCAACACATGCTGCAGACAGGTCTGTACTGCCTCTGTGAATGATTTTCTACCAGTTAACCACCTCAGTACAGTGACTTCCATTTCTACTTTATTTTCGCTTACTCCAGCCGATTTTATGGCACTCAGGACTGAACTCTTGTACTGAGGGGGTTAACGAAGCCTGTACCAACCCTGTGCACTTCCACATATCCTCCCTACACTGAATAAAATTGTCTGGTGGCAGCAAGAACAAAATGAAAATACACCCGGCACTAAAGGGGTTAAAGGTATATTAAATGAACTAATTTGTTTTTTTGTCATAACTTATTTATTTATGTATGCTCCTTTAATTTAGTGTTAAAAGGACAAGTAATAGGTATTGTCTTAGCAATTTTTGGGGGTGAAAATTCGGTAAGATGGAAAATTCGGTAATTCGAACTAGAGTAGAGCCCTATATAGTTCGACTTATGGAGGGTTTACTGTATGTTCATTCCAAGCTAAATCCCGAGAGAATGAAACCCCAAGTATATTTAAAGATGATAAAGGATTGAGCTGAATACACCTCTTCCCCACTGTCTGGCAGGAATGTGATCCATAAAAAGTGGTTGAGTAATGAACTGGTCGAATAACGAACCAATTTTTCCCATGACATTGTTAAGAAATAAGGGGCGTTGGGTTTCTGACCACCTTCATCATTAAAAAAAATATTCAATAAAGATGTAAAAAATACTGGTAAATATGAAAGAAAGTGACACAGCGATTTGAGCTGTTTTCTTATAAACCTACATTCCCAAGGAAAATTATTTTAGTAATACATACATCTCAGATGAATGACATCTGATTTTCAATTAAAATAAAAATATTGGAGAACAAACGAAAAGTTAAAATGGGGAAAGCCCCAGGAATTGATGAAGTGTGTGGTGAAATGCTGAAGCATGGGGGAGAGATAACAGAATGGATGTGGAAGGTGTGCAGATTGGCTTGGGAGGAGTGTAAAGTCCCGGAGGATTGGAAGTCAGGTATAATTATTCCTCTGTACAAAGGAAATGGGGAAAAAGCAGTGTATGGTAATCACAGGGGCATTTGCCTTCTCAGTGTAATAGGAAAAGTATATGGTAGTATACTTATTGACAGAGTTAGGGAAATTACAGAGGAATTAGTTGAAGAAGAACAAGGAGGTTTTAGGAACGGAAGAGGTTGTGTAGACCAGATATTCATTCTTAGATCCTTAGTGGAAAAGTTTCTAGAGAAGGGCAAGAAGTTGTATGCAGCCTTCATGGATCTGGAGAAAGCATATGACAGGGTGGATAGACAAGGTTTGTGGAAGGTATTAAGAATATATGGAGTGGATGGGAAGTTGTTGAAGGCAGTTAAGAGTATGTATGAAGGTGCTAAGGCTGCAGTGCATGTGGATGGCAAACTGAGTGAATCTTTTCATTTGAAGGTTGGATTGAAACAAGGATGTGTCATGTCTCCATGGTTGTTCAATCTGTACATGGATGGGGTTATAAAAGAGATACAAGGTCGGGCAGTGGATGTTGAAGCGGCCCTAGTGAGAGAGGGCAGTGTTTGGAAACTCCCTGTACTGTTGTTTACAGATGATACTGTGTTGTTGAGCGAAGACGAAGGGGAGCTGCAAGGCTTGGTAGATGTGTTTGGGAGAGTGTGTATGAAACGGAATCTAAAGGTGAATGTAGGGAAGAGTAAAGTGATGGTCTTCGAGAGAAGTGAAGCCAGTGAATGTACAGTGAGATTGGAAGGGAAGGATGTGGAGAATGTGTAGTGAATTTAAGTACTTGGGCAGTGTGATGAGTAAGGATGGAAGTCTGGAGGATGAAGTGCTCGAAAGGGTGCAGCAGGGAAGGAAGGTTGCTGGTTCGTTGAAAGCAGTGATAAGAAACAGAGAGGTGAGCATGGACATGAAAAAGTTGTTACATGAGAGTATTGTGATACCAACTCTAACATATGGAAGTGAAGCTTGGACCCTGTTGGAAGGGCAGAAGTCAAGAGTGAGAGCAGTGGAAATGAGTTATTTGAGAGATGCATGTGGAGTCACCTGGAGAGACAGACTAACAAATGAGGAAGTGAAGGAGCGTTGTGGTGTGGTTGAGGACGTGATGGGAAGCGTTAGGAGAAACACGTTAAGGTGGTTTGGGCATGTGGAGAGGATGGAGAGTGAAAGACTGACGAGGAGAGTGTATGTGAGTGAGGTGGAGGGGGCGAGAGGGAGGGGGAGGCCGAGGATGAGATGGAGAGATGGAGTGGAGAGGTATATGAGAGAGGGGGGTGTGAGGTGGGAGCTTGGTAGTGAAATGGCAGGGGACAGAGTGACATGGAGGTGATTTGTTTGTGGCTACCCTGTATGGGATTGAGGCGTCTGGCAATAGATAGATAGATAGAAACGAAAATATACCTACTTAGTGATATTAAAGAAAGCCGCCTGAATGCCTTCGATCATGTTTACTGCCTATCCCACCAACTGGACATGACATCACCATACCAAACAAACTCAAACGTATTCAATTCAAAACCATAAATAGAAGTGGAAGCCTAACTTGAAGCACAGAAACCCAACTGGGGGCTTTGGCCCCAGGACCCCCCAATGATTATAGCCTACCTAACCTAGTGCAAACGAAGATGTGCATTCCGTAACAACATCGTGCGTTAAAAGCATTCGTTAATCACTGGCACAATCATCATCAGGGTTGCCACTTGGTATTTTTCATTACCAAATGTGGGCCAATTTGGTAATGAAAAATTCATTGGTAATAAATCAGCATGATTCATTACCAAACGGACTTTTCACATATATGAAGATACAGAGGATGGAAACGGTCGATTGTCTGTACTCTTTGATTAATCTGCTAGCCTACATCGCATGAAAATAATCAACATGCTGCTAATTATAAGGAGGATGATTATTCCCATTTGTATATACAGTTAAACCTCGATATAACGGACTTCAATAGACTGGAATTCTCTTTTATTGGACTTGATGAGCTTCCGGACTAAATTCCTATATATCGGAAAAAGTCCGATAAAGCCAGAAGTAGTCCGGACTGCCTGACCACTTCAGCCATGTTCACCACAATATGGCAAATAAAAGACATGAGTATCAGTGTACAGCACAATATTATTATACCATCTGATTAATGTAGTGATAGTATAACACAGTACATTACGGCAATGGTAGTGAAAACAGTTTTAAAACCATTGGTGCAATCCGGACTAATGTCTGATAGTGTATATCGGAAAATGTCCGGATTAGCAGGGGAAAGTCCAGATGTCGCTTTTATCGGAATTTCGTATTTTTCGGAATGGTTTGGGCCCCAATTAGTCCATTATAGTGAGGTCTTACTGTATAATTAGTGAAGAGTAAATGGTAATGAAAAGATCTATCTATCTATAGCCCGACACCCTAATCCCACAAAGGGAGGCCGCAGACAAAATGTCTCCAAGTTGCTCTGTCACCCACCACTTGCCTACTCTCCCCCCAGCTCACTCCCCCCTCCCTCATATACCTCTCAACTCCATCCCTCCACCTCATCCTCAGTCTTCCCCTCCCTCTCCCTCCCTCCACCCCACCTGCATACACCCTCTTAGTCAGTCTTTCATTCTCCACATGAAAAGTTAAATTTGGTAATTAAAATTGAGCAGTTTGGTAATGTTGCCAAATTCAGATCTGGCAACCCCTATTGTCACCTGACAATGCGATGGCGAAACACTCATTCAGGTAGGTGAGCACATGACTACACTTGACAGGGGTAATATGTAGTAGGGGTCTTGGGTGGAGCCATGATGGTGCTGTAGTATTCCACGAGGCCAAAATGAAACGCAGGCAGATGAAAAGGCAACTGATCAGCAGGGCAGAGAGCATAAGACAGGCAGCTCAGCTGGTCTGTCAGGCAGGGTGCAGTTTGAATTGTTGAAATGGCGTGGATAACCATGTCGAACAACGAAAAATGGTATATATTTATAGATGTCAAAACATTGAATTGTCGAATAATGATCAGTCAAAAAACAAGGGCTTGGTGTATTGTTAAAAATTAGAGGGTACTCCTGTGTTAGATTTTGTTGGGTTGACAGATGAAAGAGCTAAGTTTTTGATGCATTAAAAACAAGATTACTTTTACCCCAATCCGAGATATGAGATAAGTCAGACATTAGGTATGCCACTGCCTCATCCCTTGTTTGCTGAAGCAACTGCTGAGATGGACGTTGCGAGAACCAAATGGAAAGGTGGTGGGTGGAGACATCAGCATATGAGTGGATAGGGTTAGAAGTACAGCTTAGAAGGCCAATGATGAATAACACAGAGTTGGTGATAGGGCAGAGTCCTGAGGAATACCGCTACTGATAGTTCTAGGAGAAGAACAGTGGCTGTCTACAACAGCAGCTATTGAACGATCAGAAAGGAAACTAGAGATGAAGGCACAGACAGAAGGATAGAAACCGTAGGAGGGCAGTTTGGAAATTAAAGATTTGTGCCAGACTTGATCGAAAGCCTTTGAGATGTCAAGTGCAATGGCAAAGCTTTCACCGAAGTCCCGAAAGGAGGATGACCAGGAGTCTGAAATGTAGGTGAGAAGATCGCCAGTGGAGCATGCCTGGCGGAATCCATCCTTACGATCATAAAGGTTGTGATAGGAAAGATGCTATAAAAAATTTTTGCTAAGAACGGACTTGAAAACTTTTGAAACACAGGATGTTAAAGCTACTGGGTGTCAGTTGGAGGGATGGGAATGGTCACCCTTCTTTAGGACAGGCTGAATTAGAGCAAACTTCCAGCAAGAAGGTAAGGTATGAGTTGACAGACAAAGGCGAAAGAGTTTACCTAAGCAGGGGGTAAGAACAGAAGCACTGTTCTTGAGAACAACAGGAGGGACCCCACCAAGCCCAGATGCCTTGATAGCATCGAGGCCGGTGATGGCAGCAAATACGTCAATTGAAGAAATTTTAATGTCCAACATGAGCAAGTCAGAGGGGGGAAGTGATAGAGGAACAGCACCAAAATCATCTAAGGTGGAATTAGAGGAGAAAATCCAAGTGAAGAGTTCTGCCTTATCTGCAAAAGAGCAGAAAAGCCATCAGAGCAAAAAAGAGGGGGGAAGGATGATGAAGTAAAGTTGCTAGAATGTTTTTATCAAGGCACGAGAACGACCGGGAAAAATCTGAGTTGGACAAATCAGAGCATTTATTATGAATAAAATTATTTTTAGCAGAGTCCCTGCAGCTGTCCCGGCAGGGTGCCCCGAGGCCACTACCACAGCCACTGAGGGTAAGCTGTTGGGCTAGGGGTCCCAGATCCATTGCCTGGACCTGGGTCTGTGCAATGGGTCGGGCCTTTGGAATGTTTACCCCCCTTTATCTTACCGACTATGAACTACAAAAACAAGCACCAAAGCAAGCCTGAGGAAAGCAAATCACCCAGGGGGTTTAGGGTGGGTTCGTGGAATGTGGGAAGTTTGAGAGGAAGAGCAGGGGAAGCCGTTGAGGCATTCAGTAGGAGGTGGGTGTATGTGGCATGTTTGCAGGAAGTCCGGTACAGGGGTGGATCAGCCAGAAAGATTGCTGGGAAGGATTGCTACTATAAGTTGTTTTGGCAGGGGGGAACTGATGGATATGGGGGTGTGGGTGTGCTGGTTGCAGAGAAATGGGTGGAATATGTCATGAATGTTATGAGAGTAAGTGATAGGATATTAGTAGTGAAAATTTTGATTGAACACTGAGGATATTAAAGATGCATGGAGGGAGCATTATAGCCGATTGTTGAATGAGGAGTTTGATTGGGATAGAGAAGGTTTGGAGCCAGCTGATCAAGTGTTTGACCCTTGGCCTTTGATTGACGCTGCTACTGTGAGTCAGGCAATAGGCAGGATGCGGGTGGGGAAGGCGGCAGGTGTGTCTGGGTTGACTGCCGAAATGTTGAAGGCCTCAGGAGATACTGGGGTGAGGTTAGTCACTGACCTGATAAATATGATTATATATGAGTGTGTTGTCCCAGATGAATGGCTGAAGAGTGTAATTGTAAATGTGTACAAAGGAAAGGGTAATGCCCTGGAAAGGGGAAATTACAGAGGTATAAAGCTCTTAGATCAGATAATGAAAGTAATGGAGAGAGTTCTAGAAGGTATGATTAGAGAAAGAGTGAATATCGATGAGATGCAGTTTGGGTTTATGCCAGGCAGGGGGACCACTGATGCCATATTCATTGTTCGACAGCTTCAGGAAAAATATATTGGAAAGAAAAGGGAATTGTATTTTGTTTTTGTTGATTTGGAAAAGGCCTCTGACAGAGTCCCTAGAGAGGTGGTGAAGTGGGCAATGAGAAAGCTAGGGTTGGGAGAATGGCTGGTTAGGGTGGTTATGGCCATGTACATGGGTGCTCGCACCCAGGTAAGAGTGAATGGAGCTTTGAGTGATGAGTTTTCCGTGAATGTTGGTGTGCATCAGGGGTCAGTTTTGAGTCCCTTGTTGTTTATCATGGTGCTTGAAGCCCTCTCACGTGACTTCAGAAATGGACTCCCATGGGAGATGCTGTATGCTGATGATTTGGTGATGACTGCAGAGAATGAAAAGGAGGCAGAGGTAAGACTTAAGAAGTGGAGAGATGGTATGGGGTACAAGGGTTTAAGGGTAAATGCAGATAAAACAAAAGTGATGATATCTAGGGTTGGTGGCGGTATAATCAGAGGAGAGGGAGAGTGGCCATGTGCAGTTTGCCACAAGGGTGTGGGAAGTAATTCCATCTTGTGTAGTGTTTGTGATAAAAGTGGGTGCACAAGAGATGTAGTGGTATTAGAGGTAGACTGCAAGATGATGCCGATTTCATGTGTGCAGCGTGTCGGAGAGAGCAGGTGGAGATTGTTAGGCGTGAGAGGGTTGAACTTGCAGGTGAGTCTCTTGAGTGTGTGGAGGAGTATCGTTATCTGGGAGACATGTTATGTGCCGGAGGTGGGGCTGGAGTTAGCTCGGTTGCTAGGGTGAGAAGTAGTTGGAAGAGGTTCAGGGAGCTGTTGCCTCTCCTGACATAGAGAGGACTCTCCTTACGTGCTAAGGGGTCTTTGTATGCAGCATGTGTTAGGAGTGTGATGCTGTTTGGTAGTGAGACCTGGGCAGTAAAGGAAGGGGATATTCGCAGGTTTAAACATACAGAAATGACAATTATTAGGTGGATGTGCAGTGCGTCCCTGCGTGCAAGGCCTGGGGGGGCTGGGTTTACGATGGAAGAGTTGAGAGGTAGGATGGGATTGGAGTGTATTGGTGTTGTGATGAGGAGAGGTAGGCTGAGGTGGTTTGGACATGTGGAGAGGATGGGGGATGATAATTGGGTACAGAGGGTGAGAGGTGTTAATATTGGGGGAGGGGTTGGGAGGGGTAGACCGAGAAAGACATGGGACGAGGCCATTAAGTGTGACTTAAGGGTTAAGGGACTGAACAGGGAGGCTGCCAGGGATCAAGCAGCGTGGACAGCCGCCATTAGGTGATCAAGCCTGACGCATGCAAGCATGTTGGAGCCTTCAAAAACGAAACGAAACGAGAGTGAAGAACAGTCTTAGCACAATTCTGGGCAGAAACACAAAAGAGATGAGAGTCAGGGGTGGGTTGGTTCAGTACAATTTGAAGGCCTTCTCCTTGCTGTGGACAGCATTAGAACATGCATAATTAAACATTTTTTTTTTTTTTGCATTATTCATATGATAAGAGAAAGGAATGTATGCTTCCATGCTAAAGAGAATAACCTCTGTAATGTGAAAGGCACACTCAGTTGGCTCTCAACGATGGAAGCAATAATCATTCCATGGAAAATCAAAGAAGTACTGCCTGAGGGCCTCCCAATCAGCAGCTCCAAAGTGCCACAACCGACACTTCTTGGGAGGGTTCTCAGGCCTTACTTGAGCAACAGGACAGGTTAAAGAGACAAGGTTGTGATCGGAGGAGCCCAACGGAGAGGAATGATTAACAGTGCAAGCATCAGGATCAGTTGTAAGGAAGAGGTAAAGTATGCTGGAACTCTCTCCAAGGCGGTCAGGGATACGGGTAGGGTGCTGTACAAGCTGCTCTAGCTCATTAAGGATATAAAAGATGTAAGCTTGTTCACCTGGTGGATCAGTGAATGGTGAGGAAAGCCAAAGGTGGTGGTGGACACTGAAATCTCCAACAATGAGATTTCAGAGGAAGGAGAAATTGATAGGGTGTGTTCCATCTTATAAGTAAGACAGTCAAAAAAATTTCCATAATCAGCAGAATCAGCGGATACGTAAATAACACAGATATATTTAGTCATAGAATGAGAGGAAAGCCGAAGCCAGAAACACTAGAGCAAGACAAGTTGTTGCGTACCTATACACAACAGCCACCTTTGGCTTTGCAATGAGTATAGAGAAAGTAGGAAGACACAGAGAAGGGTTTGCTATCTGTCTGAGATGACAGATAGCAAACCCTGAGTCTCAGTCAGGAAGAGAACGTGAGGTACTGAGGAAGAGAGGTGGTGCTCAATGGAGAAAAGTTTGAGGAAAAGTCGTGAATGTTGCAGAAATGAAGAAGTGGGTCAGACAGTGGTTCCAGGCATCTTGCTTGTTGTCAGTAGGAAAGGGGCGGATGGTGAGGATTTGATCACCCCCCTCCCCCCCCCGGGACTCCGAAGCATGGTTATGAGATATCATTTTTGGTTAAAATTTTTCATAGGAAATGTAGTGTGTAATGTGCATGTACTGTAGTTTGTGGTTGACAGTAAGAGGAACTTGTACTGGAGAGTATGCTGGCCTACTCTCTGTTTTACTGAAACACTGAAAAGGTTCAGCAAAAGTGGAATGGTCAGAAGCTAGTCCCGACGGCTGATTAAATGGGAGCTCCAGGTCTCCCCGTTGTCAGCTTTCCATCCACCTTGGGAGTACTGCCCTGCTGGACTGATGCCACAGTCTACTTCCTACATGACTGCATGTAAAGTATGAGGTGCTAGCCAAAAGCTCCTGGAATCTGATTAAAGAAGGGAAAAAATCTTTTGTCTAGCACTAATCATCACTGTCCCCTTTCCTTGGGCATGCAGATATCGATCCCAGTGCTTCTCCCATGATCAGAATGTGTTCTGGAAGTACTTGAGCATCAGCTTGTTCAGGACCTTCTGCGATATCCTAAATGGTGTCATCTTTTTCAGCTGGATATTCATCTTCAGAAAGAGGAAAAATTATGGGGAGCCAAATCTGGTGAATACAGATGATGGGGGACAACTGGCATGTTTTTATATGCCAAAAACTGCTGAACAACAAGGGCTGTGTGTGCAGGTGCACTGTCATGGTGAAGCACCCATTTGTTTGGGTGAACAGGGAGGCTGCCAGGGATCGAGCAGTGTGGAGGGCCGCCATTAGGTGACCAAGGCCGACGCATGCAAGCATGTTGGAGCCTTCAAAAACAAAACGAAACCACTTGCCTGGAGGGTTCTGCCTCATGTTGCCAGACAAAATGTGTTGGCAAGTTCCATGTGATAGGCTAACAATGTCAAACGTCGTGGATTGTCCTCCTGCGATCGATGATAGTTGCATCAACTTTGGCCACATTGTCAGGAGACGAACTGGTGGAGGGGGGACCAGAATGTGCATCACCATCTGTTGATGCTCGTCCATTTTTAAAGTGCTTAAACCAGTTGTAGGTTTGTGTAACCCCCAAAGCATTGTCAACAAATGCTTGTTTTAACATTTTATGAGTTTCTGCCGCATTCTTCCCAAGTTTCACACAAAACTTGATACACAAACGATGCTATTTCACATCCTCCATTTTTGAGATAAGAAAATTTGCAAACTAACCCAAACACAGTGATAAAAAAATACACACATGCATTGAACACATCCACCCTGCACAACATTACTTGACACATTAACAAACAAAGGGTTTGTGCACTGCTACCTAGCATCTACACACTGTACGACAAGCGGTTTCCACCCTGCTTTCAAATTTTGGGAACTTTTGGGTAGCACCTCTTATCAACATGATTCATACATAAAGAATGTAAACTAAAAGAGTAAAGGCCAATAAAAGGATACAAGCACTTGTTCAATCTAAAAATTTATTCTTGCATTTAAGACTTTCAGTTATATTCATCAGCAGCTACCAAGTGATAGCAGTGTCAGCATATAAACAACCGAGTTGTGGCTGTCCTTTAAGTTTTTCCTAAATCTAAATAAACATCTAAGTGCACCTTATTTTTCAACAGGTTTAGTTTAATAAAATGTTTTTTATTGTATATTCTACCAATGATAGGCACTTTTTTAAGAGAACTACCTGTATATATGGCTGTTCTGAGTAGTGTCAGAGATAACTCATCAATCATCATTACATTCAACTCTGAAGACACATAGAACTTCTCAGCATAGTTTGGGGAGGGGGGGGGGGAAATGCGTGTTATAGGTCAGGAAATACAGTATATCTGGTACTCTACCCTGATCTTATATTTCCACCCTTATCACCTCTGCAATATTTTTTCCAAGACCTATCCCTCTTGCCATTATTCTGAGGCATAATCAGCACATCACCTTCCATCCATCGACCAATCCTATGTTGCCTCAAGAGGAGGGTAGTACCCCAGGGCCAGGCAAGTTTGTCCTGACATTTAAGATGGGAGTGACCAGCCTCACTCATCCCTGAGTAGCATTACGTGAGCAATAAACCGCAACCACCTGCATAAACCTGCTTCGGTTCAATCTGATTGGAGCGCCTTAATTACTAAATACACTACCAGGTGCCATAATCTGGTTATATGGTTACCACCTAGTGCAGTAAATGGTTTCCTGGTGTACAGGAAACCATTTGGCTTGTCACTCAGTGTAGAGACCCACAGGCAGAAGAATGAAGGAAAGAATGGCAGGAGCGGGAGTGTAAAGTCACCCGTACGCAGAAGGAAGAGGAAAGAATGAAGAAAAGAAAGACAGAGGAGGAAGGAAGGAAGAGAGGAAAGGGCAAACACCCGAAGCAGCAATGAAGTACATTGAGTGAGTGGATGGTGAGCACCCCCACCTACCATATCTTCACCAAATGTTTTCTCTCTATACTTCCTCCTTTTATTATTGTCATTGCATCCTAGCAATTTTGTATCAATGTCACAGTTCAACTTTGTTTCAGGTTGAAATAAAATATTTGGTTTCTTCTCTTTTACATAATCACTCAAGTTAGACATATAATGTTTGGTATCATCTCTTTTATATAATCACTCGAGTCCATTATCTTGGTTACCAATCCATCCACATTACTATACATAGATCTGAAGTTGCATATCTCATCTACCTTCCCCATTTCCTTTATTACTTTTCCTTTTCTGTTCATTTCCTTTATCCCTCTTACTTACTTGTTTCTATACACTGTAGCACCTCTTTACCCTCACATTGATCACTCTCCCCCAAAACTTGTGTTCTTCCTCTGTTCTCTCTCTTTTTTTTTTTTTTTTCTGGGGGGGGGGGGGTGGGGGGCCCTCCCTGCAAAAACTAACTTCTCCCTTTCGTCCTCATTTAAATCCATCTTTATGAAAACATTTTTGGACTCATCTGTACTACTGAGTCTTCATGAAACATAAAATTTCCATGGCAACACATTCTGTTTTCAATTTCACTCTTATTGGTTTGGTCTCCCTTTTCTTGTACTGGCCTAATTTTCTCAATTCCTAAATCTCTTGCTGCCAATCTCTGTCATCATAATTAATGCCACTTACTATTTAACATCTGTCTAACTCTTTTTATATCTTCTTTCATCCTACTCTGTTTTACTTTCAGTTCTTTCTCTCAGTTACCAATTATGATCACACATCTACTTCTTTCCACTGTGTCATGAACAACTTTTTTTTCAATAAAATATTCTTAATCACTGCATCATCTAAACCACACTTACTCATTTCAGCTCTTCTTATTTTCTTGTTTCTGCTCTTCTATAAATTTGTCTGAGGCTTATTATTTCTTTCTTTCCCTCATTCTGCCACTCCACTCAAAAGTGTTTTTCCTCTACTATTGCTACAACCACAATAGTTGCCTTTTTGTCCCTGTCCTTAATTTCTTTTCATCATTTTGTTTCATCAGTTTTTCTATTTCTTCATTACCAAGTTTGTTATTAACTAATAGTTCTATCAACAAGCTGGTATCACCTTTACTCAACTGTTACTGCTTCCATCTCATTCTTAATTTCTTTCAGCTGAGTCTCTAGTAATTCAATTTTCTTAACACATTTTCAATGTTTTTTTTTTTCTCCAATACAGTCTTCAAATCCTTCTAATTTGTCCAAAACTTCTATACTCACATTCTTTTATCTAAGCAATTTTCTCAGTCTGGGTTTGTTTACTCCTTATGAAATCCATACTGATGCCTTGGTATCACTTCAACTTCTATATTTGGACATCCATGGTTTTATAGGCCAGACCATTTAACCTTATTAAAATCACAAAGACAGGACAACACTCAATCCCCACACTACATACAGTGCAGCCTCGTTATACAACACCTCCTTATGTGATAAATCGTAACAATGATAATTAAAAAGTTATACCCTGCCTCAGTACACAGTTAAAAATTTAATCGCAGTTTTACTACAACGATATTTTTGATGGCCGCCTCCGAAAATCTCATGCGGACACAATGACGCATGCTAGACAAAATGGTTGCCCAGTGTTTACACTGGCTGTGATTGATTCCATTCTGCCTTTCATTCAACTGTATTTTGTGCATGAAAGGCCACTGAAACAAAATTGTTATCACTAAATAACAGTGCAAGTGCTTAACAAATAGTGCAATGTGCAATATTAAGTGAAGTGATGCTTTTTTGTGTGTGAAATACTGAAACTTGTGACTTGGAAACTGCATCAACCTTACATACATCATCCCCTTTTTCTACTCAGCTGATTGAGCCAAGATGCCCGTCCAGTGTTTACACTGGCTGTGATCATTGCCTTTCACTCTATTTTGTGCAGGAAAGGCCACGGAAACAACACTGTTGTTGCCAAATAACAGTGCATGTGCTCAGCAGATAGTGCAGTGTGCAATGTTGAAAGATGTGATACTTTTTTGTGTGAAATACTAAAAATTGTGACTTGGAAATCTTGTCAACCTTATGTAACCATCATCCATTTTGGGGGCCACTACTCAGCTGGCTGAGCCAAGATACCTGCCCAGTGTTTACACTGGCTGTGATTGTTGCCTTTTAGTTTATTCTGTGCATGAAAGGCCACTGAAAAACAACTCCTATCACCAAATAACAGTGCATGGGCCTAACATATAGTCCTAACATATAGTGCAGTGTGTGATATTAAGTGAGGTGATACCATATCTTTTCGTGTGGAGTGGTTGTCCAGGCCCTCCAACTGTCCCCCATCCTGGGGGGGGGACTCATACCAGCCCAGGATATACTTCAGGTGGGTGGCAGAGTTTTTTTGGGGCGTTGTTTTATGTTTCATAACCGAGGTCACCCTCCCTAACCCCACTGAACCCATGTTATATTGACCTCATTATGTGGTAATTTGTTATGCAAAAGGTCTTCACTTGCAGCAACCTTATAGCATTATGAAAGAAAAGCATTCAGGAGCCAAATGTTAATCGCCTGCCAGAATATGCTGTTGGCCAAGTCCAAGATTAAGGCCATGTCCTGATACCCTGATGGTTTCACGATGATAGCACAAGCCATTCATGAGATATAATCGTGCTAAAGGCAGGTGATAAGAACTAGTCGACCTTTGGCAAATTTTGGTGACCATGAGCTTGACACTGAGTGCCCATTTTCAAATCCGCCGAAGATTTTGGCCATATCTTGATACCCTGTAGGTTTCACGCTGAAAGCTCAAGTTGTTTATGAGATATAATAGTGCTAAAGGAAGGTGATAAAAACTAGTTGAACTCTGGCAGCCATTTTGTTGACCTTGACCTTGACCCTGAGTGCCCACTTTCAAACTCAGCCAAGATTTTGGCCATAACTTGATACCCTGAAGGTTTCATGTTGATAGCTCAAGCTGTTCATGAGATATAATGGCACTAAAGGCGGGCGATAAAAGCTAATTGACCTTTGGCAGCCATTTTGGCAACTTTGACCTTGACCTCAAATGCCCATTTTTGAACCTGGCCAAGATTTTGACACCCTGAAGGTTTCATGTTGATAACTCAAGCCATTCAAGGGATATAATGGGAACACACACACACACACAGACGACAATGACATATGGAGCAGACATCGGGGAGAGGCAGTGGCTCAATTGGCAGAGAGGTGGCGTGCAGTCCTAACAGACCCCGGTTCAAATCCCCGGTGGGACAGGGAACAGTTTAAGAAATTGAATTTCATAAAAGTCAGGCTTTACTGATCTACCAGAAGACCCGCCGCCATGTCATAAAGAATCTATCTATCTATCTATCTATTGCCAGATGCCTTAATCCCATAAGGGGTGGCCACAAACAAACTGCCCGTTGTAAAAAAAACAAAAAAAACATTAATACCAGTACACTAGTCCTGTATGAGACAGCCCTAGCATGTATTCAATATGGATGGTGGGTATTAGTGCCAAAGTGGTGACATGTGGAGATGTAGGAGGACTACTGGGCCTTGGGGAGAGGCTATGCCCTGAAGCCTTTGCCCAGAGTCACACACACACACACACACACACACACACAGTGTCTGTGAAATGTAGCACTGGGTATTGGAGGAGGGATGTTCCTAAGTTACTCTCAGTAACCGAACTAGCGGCGAAAAGGAGACAGCCTATTGTGATTATGTGGTTGAATGCATGAGTGGTGGTCCCGTCGGATATTAGTTTAAAAAAATACCGCAGGTTTCGGCCCTAAAAAATACAAGACAAAGTGAAAAAGAAAGTTTCCACATGGTTGCATCATGGCAGAGAGAGACGGAAGATTGTTTACAACTGGCGAGGGGGAATTTGTGGGCTTCTCTGAAGAAAATGTTGGTAAAGGAAGTGATAAGCTGCAACAAACAAGAGTAGCAAGAGTAGAGAAAACAGCGGAGAGGAATGTCCAGGAGTTAAAAAAGGTATGGGGAAGTAATAACAGAGTTACAGGAACAGACCTTAGAGCAGGAGAGAGAGATCAAAGTCCTACAGAGTAAACCGGAAAAAGTTAGCACACGTAGTGAGGAACAAGAAAAAGAAGTCACAGAATTAAAGGTGAGTAGTGAGTCCGCATCAAATGAAATAAAACAGCTCAAGAGGGAGAATAAGAGGATGGAAAAAGAAAGGGACTGAATAAAAAGTAAACTAGATGAGTACAAATCAAAATCGAGGAGGCAAGATGAGCACATTCAGGAAATCAAGGAGCAACATAAGGGGTGGAAGAAAATACAGGAGGAAAGAAATGTAAATTTGAAGGAGATCATAGAACACCAAAGTAAGGAAAAAGTGGAGTAGGAAGTGGTTAGAGTACTAAGAAGTAGAGAATCTTTGGTCAGGGATGTAGCAGACAAGAAAAAATGTGATAATCTCAGGAATAAAAGAAAAACGAATGACAGTAAGATCTGAAAGAGAGAGAGAGGAACTGAGCAAGGCTAAAGGAATAATATCACTGGTTATGGAGGGAAACAATGAAGCCCAAGAAGAGATTGAAGAAGTGTTTAGGTTAGGAAAGCACGAGGATGGTGGGGCAAGGCCTTTGAAAGTAAAGTTTAAGTCCCAAGTAATAGTGAATGAAATCATAAGTAGAATGTGGAAATTGTCATATAAAGAGGGGTTTGAAAATGTTTGGATTAGAAGAGATGCAAATGAAGAGGAAAGAGCTAAATTAAAGGAGTTAGTAAAGGAAGAAAAAGATAAAAAACGAACAGCGAACGGAGAAAGAGAAGACAGAGTTCTATTGGAGAGTTATGGACCAGAAATTGAGAAAGTGGTACCGACGGAGGGAAGGAGAGACGAGAGTATAAAAAACGATGAAAAAAGTTTGAAAGTGGCGTACACAAACATTGATGGATTAATATCGGGAAGGTTAGAAAGGTTAGAAATCAATGATTTTTTGAGGGTACACGAACCTGATGTTATGTGCTTTGTAGAGACTAAATTGAAAGAAGATATTGATATTCGTATGGGAGGTGGGAAATACAAATTATGGAGAAGAGACAGAAAAGAAAAAAATGATAGGAGGAGTGATGATAGCAGTGAAGGGCAATATAAATGTAGATACTGTGGAAATGGCAGAGGGCGGGGTCGAAGCGATAAATACGAAATTAGAAACTGAGGAGAATGGTAAGAGAGATATGGCAGTGGTATATGTTCCCCCTAAGACGAGAGCATGGAATGACGATGAATACCAGGAGATGTGGTCAGACATGGTTAGTTATTTACAGAAAGTGATCGAGAAAAGCAACAATATAATACTAGTGGGTGACTTTAATTGTAAAGAGGTGAACTGGGAGGAATGGGACTCAGGAGGCAGCGAAGATTCGTGGGGCACTAAATTGTTAAATATAGCAATGAATAATGTAATGACGCAGTGGGTTAAAGAAGAGACACGATTCAGAGGTAATGACACACCAGCAAGATTAGATTTGCTACTATCCAAAGAACCTGATGTAACTGAATCTTTAAATTATGTGTCCTATAGGAAAAAGTGATCAAGTGGTCATTGAGTTCCCGATGATAAGAGGGAACATGGAGCCAAGAGATGAGCTTTATAGGCAAGGAAGATACAACTTTGGGAAAACAAACTTTGCAGAATTGAGAAAATTTTTTGAAAATGCAGACTGGAGAAAATTCAGAGAAACAAGAGAGATACAGGGTAAGTGGGATATGTTTTTAGACCTCTACAATTTGGGAGTGGAAAAATATGTGCCAAGAGCAAGTGGGAAAGAAAACCAGAAAAAGGTGTGCATTAATAGAAGGTGTATGAAAGCGTAAAAAGAGAGGGACATGGCATGGAACAAATGGAGAAAGAGGGGTAATATCAGAGCAAAGGAAAAATATAAAAGAATTAGAAATAAATATATGTACAAGAATACGTAGAGAGGAAGAAAGGAACTTTGAAAAAGGTATAATTGACAAATGTAAGGATAAACCCAAATTGTTTTGTAGATTTGTTAATGGCAAATTGAAGCAAAGGGAAGGAATCACCGCACTGAAAGTAGAAGGAGAGGTCTACAAGGATGCAGTAATGCAAGCTGAAGTAATGAACAAATGTTTCCAATTGATTTCACTAAGGAAAGGGAGTTTGTTGAAGGAGAGGGAGTGATTAGAAATGTAGTAATAAAAGACATAAAAGTGGAAGTGCAGGAAGTTTATAAATTACTGGGAACTCAAGATGTAAGGAAAGCCCCAGGACCGGATGGAATCTCTAATTGGGTACTGAAGGAATGCAGAGAACAACTGGCGGATAAGATTCACAATTTAATTGTGTGCTCCTTGGAAGAGGGGAAAGTGCCTCGGGAATGGAAGAGGGCAAATGTAGTGACAATCTATAAGGGAGGTAACAAGGAAGAACCCCTGAATTATAGACCAGTGTCCCTAACCAGCATGGTTGCGAAACTGTATGAGAGAATCCTGAAAGATAGATGGATAAAATACCTGGAAGAGATGAATATTTTGACTGAAAGTCAGTTTAGATTCAGAAGTGGAAGGTCATGTGTTTCCAACTTGTTGAGCTTTTACTCAAGGGCGATTGACGCGCTACAGGAGAGAGACGGTTGGGTGGATTGTGTGTACTTATATCTGGAGAAGGCTTTCGACAAGGTACCCCACAAGAGACTATTATGGAAATCAGAGCATATAGGAGGACTGAAGGGAAGCCTCTGGAATGGATGAGAGACTTTTTGAGTGACAGACAAATGAGGACAGTAATAAAGGACAGGACATCTGGATGGAGGGAAGTAACAAGTGGTGTCCCACAGGGCTCGGTGTTGGCACCAGTAATGTTCTTGATTTA
>JAGKTI010003800.1:39439-54651 GCA_018397915.1 Birgus latro
AAGAGAGAGAGAGAGAGAGAGAGAGAGAGAAACCATGAACCGTATAATGGATGGCTGGGGAGAATTCGCAATAGATGTTATTTACCGATTTATTTTCCCTAGATGCAAGTATATTCGTAGTAAAGAGGATAAAAATAACCAACAAGCGATTATATCAAGGTGCAGCGTGCAATATCCATCGCTTTGCAACAGGTGCCACAAACTCTCCTTTTGCAACTTAGATACGATGCAATAAGATCGGGAGACTCTCTAACACCTTTTCCTTACCGATTCATTTCTGATTCTGCCTCGTTATTATATTCTTGTGTGTTATTTATGTAATCTATGTCAACACCTTTTCCTTACCGATTTATTTTTGATTCTGCTCCGTCACTATATTCTTGTGCGTTATTTATGCAGTCTATGTCATCACCTTTTCTTTACCGATTTATTTCCGAATCTGCTCCTTTACTATGTTCTTGTGCGTTATTCGTAAATCTATGTCGATATCGAAAAGATATGAAAACCAGGGGATATTAATAAGTAGCTTGAAAAATAAATCGTTAAGGATGAGGTGTTAGGGAGCCTTCTTACTCGACGAGAATAAGGAACCCGGAACTTCTGCTGTCCTCGTACGCTTGGACTGGAGTCACAAACGGACGTAAGTTGAAATTTCGGTCGTAACTTTTCTTTCTCTTTATTAATTTGCTTATTTTTTACTTGTGATGAATTTTCGGTCGTAACTTATTATTTCCTTAGTTATTATATACTTATGATGAAACTTCAGTCGTTACTTATCATAATTTATTCATTTATTTGCATATTTATTATTTGCTTACGATAAATTTCCTGCCTTAGCAAATGATTTAAATTATTATTTTTTGTTTACCTACGATGAATTTTCTGTCGTAGCTGATGATTTTTGTTCATTTATTTTTTTATTACAGGAAATACAAGGAAAACATTATAATTGACCGTAAAACAACCATGACGCTGAAAAACAAAAAAAAAAAAAACTTCTGCAATGCTCTACCAAGATTTTTCCCCCGAGAACAAAAAAGTATGAGACAATTATGTTCTCTCCTTTTAACGTCCGTCCTGGGAAAAAGTAACAAGAGGGATTTATTTTGTGTGTGTCTTTAATTCTAGGCTTTTCGAATTACTGAAATACTGTATTTTAATGGAGAGCAATTCATTAAGTTGTAAACGCTACCCAGAGAATAAGATGTGGCTACAAAAGAAGTATGCAATATGATTACAATAAATCCAAACCGGGAACAGAAAGACTCTAAGATCAAAGAAAATACGACGGTAGAGGAAGATGGAAGAGGTGAAATCTGGCCGTGTCAACTGCAGGACACCCGCTTGTTGCCAGAACTTAATAAGGTGTCATGCACATAACCCAGAACGAGTAAACTTTGGTCGTTTCCGGGACTGAAAATCTTCCATGGTATCAGTGGCAATTGAGGCCGTTCTTCTGATATATACGGGTGGGTCACTGACCCTTCTTTTCACCATCAGATTAGACACAGGGGTTACTCGGCTGTCATTTCTCAGCTATTTTATTACCGTTTCCCTCTTTCTTGGTTTCTTCTTATTTTTTTTTAATGTGTACGACTCTGGGCATAGGCTTCACAGCTTGCTATCAAGGCCCAGCAGTCCTCCTACATATCATACACCTCTACATGTCACCACTTCGGCGCTAACACCCACCGTCCATATTGAATACATGCTAGGGCTGTCTCATACAGGACTGGTGTATTGGTATTAGCGGGGGTATTTTTACGACATGTCGGCGGGTCTTCTGGTAGATCAGTAAAGCCTGATTTAATGAAATTCAAATCCTTAAACTTTTCCCTGCCCCAGCGGGGATTTGAACATGGGTCCGTTAGGACTGCAGGCCACCTCTCTACCGATTGAGCCGCCGCTATTTACAGTTTTTGCCGCTTAAGAGGCTAGTCTATCTGAAAGTTTCATCTCTCTCTCTCTCTCTAGTTAGACAGTTAGTTTCTCGGTTTTGACAAACTTCCTATCTGACATTACCTGCTAACTGGGGAGATTTTTGGTTCAGTCTGAAATGCTGATCACATCTCATATATTTATTTTTTTCTCTTCGATGACCCTGATTCGCTGTCAACATCGACCCAAGCGAAGGCAAGACTTCATGCGCACACACCTCCCTGCATCTCTGCTCCCCTCCCCACTCCCCCACCCGCCACTGGGGAAGCCATCCATTCTCCTCGTTAAGTGGCCGGCACCAAAAAGGAGAGTGATGGCGGGTAACGACAGCAAAGAGAGATGCGCCGCGAGACATTCACCCCGACCCAATCTTTGTGTGCAGTTGAGGCTGATACCACGCCACACGAGTTCCCGAAACAGAACACATAAAGCAATGAACTGTGCTAGTGGTGCTTTCTCCTGGCGGTCATGATACGGGTCTTCTTTCAAAAGGTTACTTAAGTATACGACTCCCTGCTTAAGAAAGTATCACGAAACCAATAAAGAAATTCCTCGTGAAGAGTGAACTGAAGACTTGAAACTAAACCAAATTTTTTGTGTGTTTTAATTCAAAATATTAGAAACGTCAGGTATCGTTACATACTGATGTAAAATAACTTTTTCACCCTGTATACACACACACACATACACACACACACACACACACACACACACACAAACACACCATCTATATGTATATCCATCCATGTATGTATGTATGTATGTATCTATATATATATTTTCCATCACATGAAAGACATTTCGAAAATGGTCAAGTATGGCGAAGAAACGTAATTTGAGAAAAATGTTAATTAAATATTGTCAACCTACAGTTTGAGGGTACTACCACAACACAGCGTTTTCCTGAGAAACATTACAATATTCAGTGGTAAGTAGATTATAAAAAGTAATACGTAACAAACAAACTGAAATACAGTTGTGGAAGCGAATGCCTTTATCCGTGAAATTTAGTTACCCGTGATATTTCCATGAAGCGAAAATTGTTCCAGTGAGTGTAATATTTTCGTTTACAGCCTACGTAATATTTCACCACAAATATTCATTCTGTTTGAAGTACCTCTTTTCATCCAATACTCT
Organism: Birgus latro; assembly: GCA_018397915.1. Lineage (NCBI taxonomy): Eukaryota > Metazoa > Arthropoda > Malacostraca > Decapoda > Coenobitidae > Birgus > Birgus latro. Next base: position 42,515 of record JAGKTI010003800.1, read on the forward strand.
GAATGAAAGTGTTGTAGGCTACAGTGTGTACAGGTATACGTACAGTTATCACACTGTCCCGCGTCGTGTGTGGATCTCTGCCTTGCTGGTAATGTTAATCTCCACGGATTCTGCACACGTGGTCACCAGTTTCGATCAAATTTAAATCACTGAACACAATTCTCTCTGTATGCTTCAGTCATCTGACCGGTTACCCAATTACTTAATGTACCATTCCCGTTATATGTATGTATCATCCCCGTTATGTGTATGTATATATGCCCCCCCCCCCCACTGTGTGCCCTCGCTAGAACTGCAGACGTCATCAGCGTTCCCAGGCTTGACCAACCAACTAGAAACATATGTACAGTCAGTCGAGGGCTAACTCTGACACGGACAACTACTGTCCCCGTGCTCCAAAATTAAAGGCCGTAAATAGCTACTCCAGGACTTCCACCATCAAGAGGGTGTAACAAACATTAATATTAAATAGCACTGACTAATCGAGTGAAAGGGAATCAATTTAAGACTTCAGAGGTTTTGAACACGTGGTCACTGGTTTCTGTCATACAGCATTTTACCCATTGAGGTTATTTATCTGGCTGGATGTTTCCGTCACTTACTCGGCTATGTCAGTGATAAAGGTTGTGCCGTTCTGAAAGACTAAGTGTTGGATTAGTCACAACCATATTACAGGCTATTAGTTGCTCGATTTTTGAGGAAGGAAAATGCACGGAAATTTCTCTAAACCCACAGCACATAAAGCCAGACTCCTGGTGCCGACATAAGAAGTTAAAAGGATCAGTTTCGAAGCACTATGTTCAACCGCGTGTGTGTGGATGGCAGCCGAGTCGAACCACTGAGGTAACTGAATATTCCACTAGAGAAGGGATGGTGATGCACTTTGCCTTTCTACATTATAAAAGATTCAGTGATGGCGGAGCAGTTATTGATGCAGTCAGCCTGTATAAGTTAACCATAAGTCTTTGCTCCGGCCCCCAGTTATTGTAGTTTCGACTAGGCATGAGCTTGCACCCAGTTTTCCATGCTACCAGATATACAATAACATACAAGATATATTAATGTTCCCCTCTTCCTCTTCCTTTATAGACACTGACTAGATTACTGTGGGAGGCTCCGTGGCCAAAGATTCTTCATATTATACACACACATCTTCATGCTATTCATTACACTGATTGGGAGAATATACACGTAATGAATAATACTGATGCCTTCCCTATGTCTAAGTAATAACTCGACTTAACCCCACCAAGCCAGCGTCTCTGTGATCAATGGCTTTGTTGCTACTGGCTTCCTTTGTCACCGCGTAATTGCTGTCTCACTTCATCACCTGTCCTATCAACCCTAATGCTTTATTCGCTGTATTGGCTATTCCATCCCCCCTTATCACCTCGACTCTCCATCTTCCTTCACCATAACCTCATCATTATCTTTCTGCACCATAACCTTATCACTAATCTATCTTCTTGCAACATAACCCAGTGACAAATCTACCTTCCTGCACCATAACCTCATCACTAATTTAGCTTCCAGGGCAATAACCCTATAATTATCTTTCTGCACCATAACCTGATCACTCATCTATCTTCCTGCACTATAACTTTATCAATAACTTATCCCCTTGAACCACTGCCTCCATCCTCCTGCACCAAAACCTTCTCACTATATTCCTGTACCATAACGTCATTATTTTCCTGTACTACAGCCTAATCACTAACCTACCTTCCTGCTGCACAGCCGCATCATTATCTTCTTGCAGCTTAACCTTATTAATAATTTATTATCTTCCTGCACCTTAACCTTATTAATAATTTATCTTCTTGCACAACTGCCTCCATCTTCCTGTACCATAACCTCATCACTATATTCTTGCACCATAACATCATTATCCTCCTACACCATAACCTGATCACTTGCTTACACCTTTCCGCACCATACTCTCATGACTTAATAAGTTCTTTATGCACATCACCTCGTCACTGTCTTCATGCACCATAGCCTCATCACTAATTTACCATCATACCCCATCACCTCATCACTACACCATCTTCCTGAATCATCACTTCATCTGTTTCTACTTTCCCTGGCCACCTTTTTTTCACCCTGTCGTTCCCTCACCATTCTCATATCACCGTCAAGTTCCAAACCTTGATTAACTAAGTCAATATTGTACACCTGCTTCATTAATCCATAATTATTTTCAAAGTAGACCTATTCCAGTACAATATATTTTAACTTCTCGTGAGTAGTTGTGTCCCTATATATTCTTGCTGCTATCAAACGAGATCATTTAACTAGAGGAGGCCTTTCTTTAGTGAAAAGGTTAGGAACAATCTCCATTATTTTTCAGTACGATGAGACTAATTTTCTTTTCAAAGTTGCTTCCACCAGGCAATTAGATTCATTTGGGGAGAGACCCATCTCGGGAAGGTGTCACATATGCTTTAGTTGAAACCGTCTTTCCTACCTTCCTTCCCCAATTCTACATCATCACATTACCCCTCACAGACTCCAGGATCTTTCCCTCCCGTGCCTTCCCCCAGCCTTCCTACTTCATCACGTATCCCTTCCAGACCTCCAGACCAATTCCTCCCTTCCTTCCCTTTGTTGCTTCACATCACATCATCCATATTACACACTCCAGTCTATCCCTTATTCCGCATCATCACAGCACCCTAGCCACACACACCAGACCTATTATTCCCTCCTTTGCTCTTCGTCATCACAACGCGCCTACCACACACGCCAAACCCTTTTCTTCCCTACCTTGCTCACCACAACATCTTAACCACACACACCTAACCCAAACTATCTTGTTCTACGTCATCACATCACCCTAACAGACCCTAACACCTACTCTTCTCTCCCTTGTTCTGCGTCATAACATCACCCTTACCACACCCCAGACCTATTCCACTCCACCACCACCAGACCCGTCCCTCCCTACTGCAGCGTTTAGTGTGACCGCGGTGGCCAGCGTCCATTAATCACTTGCAGTGTTCTAATCGTTCATTTGTCAGGCGTGCGAGGTCCACATGTGCAGATTACGAGCGGCTGTGCCATTGCATCCATTATGAGGATTGGGGGCCGTGCAATTATCATTGAGTGTGTCGGTGTTCCTCTGCCGTGTTGAGCACCCGAGACTTCCCTCTGTATACGGACAGGATAAGCAACTCCACAAGACGACAACCTGCACGTCTTGGGGTTCAGGCCTCTCAGGAGGAGGCCAGTGAAGGACACGTACTAATTGGTAACATGGAGATTCACTCTGAAGGGAAGGTGTTGTGCCTGATGATATAACGTTTCTGTCCAAGCCTCGTCGTCTTCGTCTCCAGCAGGTTTAAGGCGGAGTGCTGCCCCGACACCACATAAAGAAGCGTCATAAGCTATGCGCGACCTCCGTGGATCGAGATAAACTTAGTTTATTTCATTGAGGATGAAGATTCTCCTTTTCATCTGCGTCATAAGACGCTAGTTCAAGGAAATGGATATGCTTACTTTATTATGTTCATACTTCACAGTGCACATCTGCACTGTTCTTCTCACCCTACTTCAACACCTACCTTCATCCATGCCCGCCCTGTTCACTCCTCTCCGCCCACTTCACCTATTTTGCTCCTCCATTGAGTATATCTATGACTTGCATCTTATCTGCTGACCTACATTACCTATATTCACGGAGTCGACGAGTATTTCCCCTGTCAGAGCCCACCACCCGCCATTATCCCAGTTCGTCCTGCCCACTTCTTTCCGTCCACCATACACTATCTATTCTAATGTAGTGAAATTTACAAAAATGCCAGACGCGGCTATCTGTAAGCCTATAACGCCTATCGCCACAGGATGTATCTGTCCCGCCATCATCCCACCTACTGCATATCCGGAAGACTTGAATCGATGTATTTAAAAAAAACACTGCACCAACGGGGCTGATTCTGGCAGGGGACTTCAGAGACCTGATATGATGCTGTCTGTACTAACCAAACTCTGTTCCACAGACCAAAGGGGCTTGAAAGGGGGAAAGGTGGCTCAGTGGTTGAGCGTTGGACTCGGGACCGGGGGGTCGTGAGTTCGAGCCAAGCCCGGTAGCTGCCATGCCGGGAGGGGTAGCGCCTTTCTGTTACTTTGCAGGGCTATATGAACTAAGAAGATCTAGCTAAGGGGGAAAAAATGGGGGGGGGGACTTGAAAGGATTCGAAAGACCTAAATTTTGAAAATCATTGTACTGACTGATAGCTTTTTGGCAAACGTCTCACTTGGCGTTCATGGAGAGGTGGACAGTATTGACTTGGTGACGCACAGTCGGGATCAATAGCTGTGTCAAATAGAGATGCAGTTGGGGGTCAATGGTTTTGTCGAGATACAATCGAGGTTCGAGCTGTGTCGCAGGAGTATGTGGTTACTTCTACCATCACAGACTGAGTCTCTGACACAACTTTGACCCTGAGTGTACTTCCTCCACTACAGACTCGTACTCAATGAGAACGAATGGGTAATGATGATGATGAAGACGGGCGGGATTTTAAGAGATAACTAGGCAAAGTCTGAAAGAAGCAGATTCAGGGCTTATTTTGGCTTTATCCTGATTTCCCATTCAGATCGTGAGGCAGCAGGTATCTTTTGCTCCAGTACAAAGATATTTAACAACCACGGATATGCACAGCCACAGAATTTTCACAGCGAAAGGGTTTATACTGCTAAGGATTTTTATGAACTTTCAACCAGAGATTTTTCACAGTCAGATTTTTTACATTTAAGAATTTTCACAGCCAAGGGTTGCTCACATTCAAAGATATGTCCTTTCTAGAGATTATTCAAGATCAACGATTTTCATAGCCATTATTTTCCACAGGAGAAGCTTTTCATAGGCAAAAACGTTTCCACCGTCAAAGATTTATTACAGTCAAATATTTTTCGGGCCATTTTGAGAACTTTGGAGTTTATCCGGCGACCTGGCCTTGCTCAGCTCACCGCAAGTGCTATTTTCATAATGGCATCTGGCGAATATTTCCCGCTTCACGAGTGTTCCGGGCGCTCTCGCAGTAAGATCGCGGCCGAGTCCATCCAATCAGTCGTAAAGTTTGAGTCTCGTGCAAGCTTAATCTCTGAGATGGCCCGCCCGACCATAGTGAGATGGTGGGGGCGGTAGGAAAGGAGGCATAGCTGTGGAAGGGACGTGGTGTGGTGGTGGTGGTAGTAGGGACGTGGTGTGGTGGAGCTGGTAGTGTGGTGGTGGTAGGAAATTGGTGATAGTGGTGGTGGTGGTAAGGATGTTGTGTGGTAGTGATGGTGGTGGTAAGGATGTGGTGTGGTAGTGGTGGTGGTGGTGGTAGTAGGGACGTGGTGTGGTGGTGGTGGTGGTGGTGGTAGGGACGTGGTGTGGTGGAGGCGGTAGTATGGTGGTGGTAGGAAAGTGGTGTGGTGGTGGTGATAAAGATGCTGTGTGATGGCGGTGGTGGTGGCAGGAACGTGGTGTGGTGATGGTGGTGGTGATAGGGACGTGGTAGCGGCTTTGGTGATACAGTGGTGCTACGGCCTTATTAATGATGATATATTAGTGGTGTAGTGGTGGTGGTGGTGGTGGTGATGAGGATTACAACGGGTGGTCTGAGTGTTGTTGTGATGTTTTAGTGGTTGTGTGGTGGTGATGACTGGTGGCAAGGAAATGGTGTGATTATGATCAAGGTGTGGTAGCTGGGGGGAAGGTAGGGGAATGGTGTGATGATGGTGGTAGAGGCAGACATGTACTAGCGATAGTTGTGGTGGTGATGATGTGGCCGAGGAAGTAGGGGAGCTGTGTGATAGTAGTAATGGTGGTAGAGAATGGTAGTGGTTGTGGCAGTGTGGTTGTAGTAACAGTGAAAGGGGAAGAATGTAGTGGTGGTGGTTGTGATGGTGGTAGTATAGTGACTCGTTTGATATAGTGGTAGTAGGGAAAAAAGCGAAGTCGAGGTAGGTGTGGTGGTGGGGCAGCATTCGAGAGCTGTGGTTGTGAAGGAAGTTTTATGCACTCGTAGGGAAAGTTTTTGTGTGTGGGAGGGAACTGAAGCAGAGACCAAGGGGGCACTCTCGTCGTAAAAAAAATCCATATTGCCTATTCCTTTCCCACTGTTTTTTTCATAGTGCACCGTGATACTGTAATTAATGTTATTTATATATTTTTCTAGTATCCAGATAGTTTATACAAGGACCATGCAAGAAATTATTAAGATTTATGCGGTAAAAAAAAGAAACAAAGACTGGGGAATAGGTGTTATTTAAAAAAAGTTTGCTGAACTAACTTGAATATGATTGAGGCAAATGAGAGAAAGAGAGAGGGAGAGAGAGAAACACTCAAGACTTCCTCTGCTTGAACTAGCTATCCTCCTCAATAATTTGACGCATTTTACTGCTTCCTCCAGACGATTTTATTCAGCCTAGATATCTCTCCTAGTAAAGAGGTTAATGAAGGCCGTATCTAACCCCTCCAGGCCCAAGGGCGTCTCCTAAGCTGAAAATCGTCTGGAGATAGCAGTATGAAAAAGTGAGTCGTTGAAGTGAAGGGGTTGACAATTTCACCGAAAGAACATATTTATTTTATTCTTGCTACCCACGGACGATTTTCCTCAGCGCAGGAAAATTTTGAACTAGATGGGTTAGAGGTAGATTTCAACCCCAACGAGAGGAATTTCTAAGCTAAATAAAGTTGTCTCTAAGTTAGCAGAGGAGATTATATATAAAGATGGTCGCCGCGTTAAAGAGGGTAAGTTAGGTTCTTGATATTTGTCAGTAAAAACACGCACATTAAACTTAGGCTCCTAAAATTTGCCAGGTAAATACACATACATCCAGGTTAAGTTAGATTCCTAATATGTGCCTGGTAGAAACACTCATATCAAAGTTAAGTTCGGCTCCTAGCATTATCCAACAGAAAAACACCCAATGAACACCACTCATATCTGGGTCAAGTTAGGTTCCTAGTACATGTCAACTGAAAAATACTGATCAAAGTTAGCTTCCTAGTATTTGCCAGTTGAAAAACACACATATCTAGGTGAAGTTAGGTTCCTGCCAACTGAAAAACACACAGATCACAGTTAGGTTCCTAGTGTCTCCCTGGAAAACGCTCAGGTGAAGTTTGGTTTCTAGTATTTGGGCAGACGGTCAGAAAAACTCCCATCCTGACAAACAAGGTGCTTAGTATAATGATGGTGAACTCTACGGATCATTATCCACGTTTCAATTACCCACAGTCATTTATATTCATTACCTACCCGTGTTTACAGTGCCTCAAAATAACAACTTTTTCCCTGTCTTCATCTTCTTCTTCTCCTCTCTCTGTCTGTCGTCATCATCATCATCATCATCACTTTATGGTTACCCTTTTCTACTCTCTCTCTCTCTCTCTGTCTGTCTCTCTCTCTTACTGAGGTAACTTTCTCTGGTCATTATTTTCATCTTCTAAGTAAATATGTGCACTATCCTAAAATTTTCATCTTCGTCATTTTAACTTCACTAGAAACACATCTTTATATCTGATCACATACTGACGATGTTCTTCAGCTTAACAGAGAAGTCTTGCAATGGAGGGTTTATTGAAAGCTGCATGTTTTTTTTTTATGCAAGGAAGAAGGAACCAAAGGCCAGGGCCCGCATACTGTTCCTTCCAAGAAAAAGCAAAAACAATACTAGGTCGAAACAATCTACCATAAGCTGAAAATCGAGAAAAAATAATTATCAAAATGACGTACCTGGGCTGAATGGATAAAGGAAGTACTTGTTTTATTTTGGCCTCTAATTCTCATCATTCCAGCAAACGTCCACACTGTACTGAAATCTTTATTGTCGTCAGTCTAATCCAATTTTCTATATTTGGGCTGAATAGAGATTAGCTCATTTGTTTATTTTTTTATTAATCACTTTAGGGATACGAATCAGAGGAGCAATTACCCTCAAGTACAGTCAGAGCAAAATTTCGCCTATAATTCCATTGCGTCTGCTTTACACTTAGGGCATATCCATCACCTTCCTCCCTGACGCACCATATCAAAGGGAATCACTGTGGGCAGCGAAACATACCCAGTCTCTATCACCATAAGAATATTAGCCTACAGAGGAATGTGAGAAGCAGGCGAGATGTAGTATAAAGCGAATTTTTTCTTCCCTCTCAGTTTCCTTTGCTTACGCCTGGAAATCTGATTATAAGTTTGTTTACGAATCTTCTCTTATAACCAAGGATACTCCCGGTGACTCTAAGATACGTGGGAGGTAAAAATAGGGAGGAAGATATGCTGTGGGAGGAGAATGGAAGAGGAGAGAGGAGGTGAGGAAGACGGTGGTTTAAGGAGAGGGAGGAGGACTAGGCGTGGGCGAAAGGATGAAAGAAGGAGGTGGGGGATGATGATCAGGAGGAGGAGGAGGAGGAGGAGGAGGAGGAGGAGAGCATAATTTAGACTCCTTCAGCCCAATGACGTTTTTCATAATCTTCCTGTGGGATATTTATAGTCCATCATTGCTAACGACAGACGATTTTATTCAATTCAGCGGAGACGCATCGTAGTGAAGGGGTTTATGAAGGCTAATTATACCCTCCGTTACAAAAATAGTTCGCTAATAATTATAGGTTTCAATAGTTCACTCAGTTAATTAACCCCCATTCATTCAACATTATGGGAAATTTTAAACACTCTAAACCAACACATCATGTTGATTATGCAGGTATGTTTAAGTTTCTCGGTGAAAAAAAAAAATGCTATTAGTATTAGTATTAGTATTACTATTATTATTGTTACTATTATTATTATTATTATTATTATTATTATCATTGTTATTATTTTTACTGTTTCTATTATTATTATTATTATTTCATCCTGGTTTGGAGACCCTATTCGCAGAGAGTCGCAGAGAGTAACAAAACAAAAGCCATACATAAATCTCACATATCTAAAAGCCATTCCAGAAATGAACATAATCATCTGCAGATACCCCCCAAAAAAATACAAAATATCTCACGTTAGTAAAGATTTTAATAAATAGGGCAGGAACTAACACAAGCAGAGGGTCATGTTATACCATTTTGATTACATGGGACAATATTTCATACATTAACCCCGTCACTCTGATGTACTTTTCTTGTTACATCCATAGAGACTCAGTCAATCTGACAGAGACGTTACGACCTGGAGGAGTTGGGATAGCTTGCACTGATTCCTGAACTATTAGAAGGCCTTCTTGTCTGATAAATGTGTGTGTGTGTGTGTGTGTGTGTGTGTGTGTGTGTGCTGGGACTTTTTTTTTTACGTACAGAAATCAAATTTTACACAGCGGTAGATTTCCACCCAGACAAGGTTTTAGCAATCGTGGGACACCCAAGGGTAGTGGCGGCCCTCGGGGATTCCAGCCAACTCTAGGTACCCATGCTATTGCTAAAAAAAAAAAAAAAAAAAATCACGGATGGCAAAACTAAACCAGAAACAATCTTTATCACAGCGAAGAAACTGAAATGTACGACTCTTACTGCGATGTTTTAACCTATGCACTGCTGGGTGATTTTGTGGTGAAATTGTCTCCCGGCAGGAAAAAAGAAGCAGAAGAAAATCACCGTATCGAAGAGGCTATACAGTTATAAGAGAAAGGACTAGATTCAGAGCCTCCTCCTCCTCCTTGTTTGGCATTCATTTTAATCTCTCTCGGGGAAATAAAGTGGCTCTCGTAACTTTGCTAACCTGATATAAAATGCATGACTCCATAACTCAGCGCTCACACTCCCTAAACCATGGTAGTAAACAGTGAGGCTGGGCTTCTGGTGTGTGTTCCGGGGACTCTCTCTCTCTCTCTCTCTCTTTCTCTCTCTCTCTCTATGTATGTATATATCTATGCATCCATCTATCTATCTACCTACACATATATTACTCATCGGAAAAGGAAACAGAACTATCGACTTCAGTCAAACCGTCTTGAGGGTGATGACCTGACGACGGTTTGTAAAATTTATGAAACGAAAGTTTGCAAGAAGAGCGACACATTTCCTACATCCTTTTTATGCAACACAATTTTGGCATTCAGGCTAGAAGTATATATTTTTATAAATCTGTTGACATTTCCTGATAACAATGACATCAGTAAATACGCCATGAACTGAGTACATCATCAGTAAACCCTTAATTCATTTTACGGAAAAAACAAGTGTCTTCTCTCACAGGCAAACAATATAGCTTTTCAGTTACTTAAGCCTTTGAGTCTAGGGGGAGTAGGAATCCTCCATTAACCATTTCGGCGTAAAGGATATACATGTACAAGGAAACACCTGGTCGGACTGGATTAATTAGGACACACACATCCGAGAGATATCAGGAAGTCCATTGCCCGCTATATTAAATTCCATCTCATCTTAAAGTCTCTCCTAAGTTAAACATTAGCCTCTGAAACTAGCAAGGGGGGAACAAGAGGGGCGTCTCGGCGCTGGAAAAGTTTAAGATTACGCCGAAGCCGAGAGATATCAGCAAGTTCAATACCCGCTACCTCTGAATCATTCCACACCGAAAAAATCCCTCCCAAGCTGAATAGAAGCCTGAGAACGAATAAGGACGATAGAAGGTGTAACAGGACTGAAAGAATAAGACTAAACACAGCCTCCAGATATCAGTACTCTCAACAGCCGCTGTATATAACTCCAGGTGAAAAAAAAATCTGGATGAAAGCCGCTGAAAAGAAAGAAGAAAAAAAATCGGGCTGGGAGTCAAGATTATGTACAGCCGAGAGATATCAGCAAGCTCAGTCCTCGCTGTATACATCTTCACGTCGAAAAAGCCGAATGAAAGCCTCTGAAAGTAACAAGGATAGAAGAAACACGTTTTTAGATGAAGGAGATAGGGTACAGAAGCAGTGAAATATCAACTAACATTATATTCTCTAAGCCAAATTTCCCCAGGTCGAAAAGTTTCAAGATATATATTAGCTTATTTCAGACAGCAAGAAGAGAAAAAGCATGAAGTCTTAAAGCTAAGTGAGGGCCAGGCGTACACACCCCCTAGAGATCCCAGCAAGTTCAGTATCTCGCTGCCCCTGAAGTATTCCCAGCTAATATCTCCCGATTCCCTTCCTCCTCCTCCTCCACGAGCCGACAAATACCCAGAATCCACTCGGCCAAATACTCCCGTGACTAAGAGATTACGTTCTTGGCCTCCAGTAATCCCAAGAGGTCAAGAGGTGGGTGATGACTCGGGCTGCTCAATATTGCACATGCCATGCCCCGCGGCGATGGACGAGGAGCGGTAGGCTAGATGAAGTGGTTGGGTTATTGTGCCGCTCATGCGATTCACAGGCGCTCTTCTGGCTGCTGTGCGTGGGAGCTTCTGTGTTAGTTAGACTAGGCTGTTGTTTTATCTCTGTCCTTTTGTTTCTGTCTCTGTCTGTCTGTCTCTCTCTTCCTTCTCGTTCCCTTTGCCCTCACATTCTCACTTTGTTCACATTCCTTCTCCTCTCCTTTGAGCTTGATTTCCATGTTCGCATTTTCGTCTCTCTCTCTGGAGTTACTAAATTTTGCATCCTGTCTTTGCATTTTTTCTCATTTATTTCTCCTCTTTCTTCTTCTCATCTTTATTTTCCTTCTTTCATTCAACCCCTGATGTATGCCTTTTATTATTTTCTTCATTTCTTCTTCGTTTTTTCTTAGACAATAGTTTTCCTCTCCTTTTTCTTTGCATTCTTTTTTCCTTTTCTTCCTTTTATCTTCCATGTTGCTTCAGTCCTTTTCTTTCCTCTCTTGTGGCCTGTTTATTTTTCATATCCTTCTGGAGAGAGTAGAAAAGCATATATTTTGTGAAATGTTTGTGTTATCTTGAAATTTCTTTTTGTTCTAGTTTATATATTTATTTCTTTATTAGCACGGTGTAGAGCCAGTACAAAGTGAGATGGTTCTTTGTCGCTCACTTGAAGAGTAATTCCGTCCTTGTTTCTGTGGCTGGAGGTGAAAATTACAGTATTTGTTTTTATGTGTCTTGCTTGTCTTGGCGGTAAGAAATTTTCACGCTGATAGTCTCAAGTTCTTTTATTTACGTACGATGGGGGACAGCTAGCATTAATATTTTCGCTCTAATTTTTTGTTTTTTGTTTTTTGCTTGTTCTCTTATAGTGCAAGGATACATCTACTCTCACGT
>JAGKTI010003801.1:0-32379 GCA_018397915.1 Birgus latro
TTACTGCCTTGTTTTTGTGTCCAGTCCTACTCTTTGGAGTTACCTCCCGGTCTAGAATAGGTACCCGCTGTAGCCTGCGTATTTGAGTGCGAGAAACCGACCCACAAATATGTAGCATAACACTAATGGTTTGGTCAGTTCCACCCACCACCTGCCCTCTTGACCTCCCCGGTCACCCTCATTTTTGCTAAGAGACGAGAGTTACAGTAAGGTTAATTCAGTAAAGTTAATTTAGCAAATGCCCTTTCTAGCTGAAGCCGCCGAAAACCCCCCAGTTAAGATATAAACTCGCCTAAAGAACCGCCCAACCACCATTGTTAAATTTTACCCGTCAAGCTCAATCAAATACCCCCCAATTTGGCGGGAAATCCGCCAACCTGGGAACTCTGGTGTCCAATCCTCTGACTTCCCCTGAAAATCGTAACTCTTTGCGTTCATTTCAGCTGCCAGATGTACGATTCATTCGCAGCAAAAGCCCTGCAGAGGAACTAGCGGGGTGATTGGTTATTTTTTACGTCAGTGGGCTTGGGAATTTTGCAAACTAATTCCTTGCTGATTTGACAATTCAGTCCCATAGTTTTTACCAGTTTGGTCTTGCCATTTTAAGATCTCTTTCTACAGTGAGCCTAATTCGGTGGGTGGTGAGGATATGGAGAATGATTGCATTCAAATACTAGGGTAGTGTGATGAGTACATGTTATGCTGCGTGTGAAAGTGTTATGCTACGTATTTGTGGGTCGGTTTCTCGCCCTCAAATACGCAGGTTACAGCGGGTCCTATTCTAGACCGGGAGGTAACTCCAAAGAGTAGGACTGGATACAAAAACAAGACAGTAAGTATTACACACATGTATTCCAGATATTTTCCCAAAGACAATAGTACATCACAAATATATTACAACTTGGTTGGTCAGGGATAGGTTAACCCTTAACACAATTGGAATCTGTCACTATACTGACTGGTAGAAGTATGGTACTATTTACCCAACACTTATGGCACATACAATACACTTATAATTTAAGACACAGGAATGAATTTACTATAATTTCCCAAACCCGTATAGCACTGGACGACACTGTATATGAGTTACGTTAACACCTGTGTCACAGATAGCTGGTGGCCGGAAGTCTATCTCAGGTAGTGTTGCCCGTAGTGATCACTGGGAGGGGGGACTGTGATATTCTGGTATACCCTGACTAACGTGCCTGGACACGGGGGTGGGTGGAGATTTAATGGATAAAGGGGAGGCACGATGGAAATAACATGTGCTCCTTCTGCTGGTCACTTAAGTGTTTCACTCGCGTGCCTGTGGGTTGAGGAGGGAGAGTGTAAATAACAAGGGAATGGCACAACCGACACAATATTAATGTTCTGCTGGTCACGAAGACAGTTCGAGACGCGGGACTCTACTCGAGATATAGATCAGGCCAAGTTTAGCTATTAGGCTCATCCAATCTTATACTCTGGGTTCCTGGTCACTTAAACTCGAGAATACACTGTAGGGGATCACTTGTAATGTATACGTTAATGCACACAAATATCTGGGTCGAAAGAGCACACACATATGTAAAGTCCACTCACTTTGTTACCACTGGTGGGCCCCAGGTTGATTCCTCCGTCCGGAGGAAGGGCAGAGTGGCGCGCCCCTGGACAGGTCCCCACACGTAGTCGTGGGGCTAGGGGCTTGGCCCGAAGAGAGCCAGAAGACGGGCCTGTCGTCGGGTCTGGGAGAGACTCAGGGAGGCCTCGCCCACAGGTGAGTCGCGCCCTGGTGTTCGGGGCAACTGAGGACCCAGGGCACTGGAACCCGGGGTGGATGGACTGCGGCAACTGCTAGAGGGCGGTGTCGCCAACAGTGTCGTCTCACGGGCACCTCGGGCCGGGGGAGTAGTGGACAGGGCCCATCGTGGGCTGCAGGGTCTGCAGGGACTCTGCTTCGGCCACTGTTCACCCTGGTGGAGTTGCAGGGAACCAAGACCTCGTGTGAGGCCTTGCCACGGCTCGGGTGAAGGGTCCTCTCTGGCTGCAGGTCCTCCTGTAGAAGAGAAGCGGACGATGGCCTGCTTTACACCTGGCCCGACGTGACTTATGGCCAACGTCTTGGTAGCACAGGGGGCATCAGCTTCAAGGCGGCTAGTGGCCTACTCTGCCTCTTGCCTGACGTGACTTATGGCCGACATCTGGGTGGCCCAGGGGACAACAGCTTCAGTGCGGCTAATGGCCTGCCCTACCTCTGGCCCGACGTGACTTATGGCCGACGTCTGGGTGGCCCAGGGGACAACAGCTTCAGTGCGGCTGATGGCCTGCCCTACCTCTGGCCCGACGTGACTTATGGCCGACATAAGAAGGGCACAGGAGGTGGTAGCTCTAGTGTGGCTAATGGCCCGTACCAGTGAGCTGGGAGCACTAGTAGCAGAGGGATGGACTGTGGCCGATCCTGCCTCATACCCGGTAAGGCCTATGGCCGGTACTGCGGCGCCACTCTGGTGGGAATGCCTACAGGAGATGGACGACTTATGGCCTGTCCCGCCCGGCCAACACGCGTCCGTGTCGCGGCACTGTGGTGGGGATGCAACTGGGGAACAGACTGTGGCCGGTTCTGCCCCGTACCCGGTACGACTGTGGCCGATACCGCAGTGTTGCATGGAGTTGTAAACTCCACCCTTTACCTGTTGAGTGGAGTTCCGGCCGGAGATTAGGTGCCGGCGACTGCTACCTTTCCGGGTCACCACCTAGATGCAAGAGGGGCGTCAGAAGTGATACAGATATGCCGTTCCTGTTCCCAGCCGCTCTGTGTCAGCAGCGGTCCCCCAGTGGTACTGGGGGGGTTGGGGGTGCTGGTGTCGTCTGCTCCGGCTGTCATGTTGTCTGTGGCTCCAAGCCCTACCTCCTGTATTTCAGAAAGGGTGCGACTTCTCGTCCCTTAGACACGGAGCCTGGAATGAGGTTTTCTTTCTAGACTGGGTTGGGCCCTTTTAAGGCATTCAGTGGGAACAGGGCATAAAGCTCAGGATAGCAACCTTACACGTATATTACCACAAATTACAACAGTTACAATATACATGGCACACTTTACAAGAATATAATGTCAATGCAGATAGACAGGGCCGGAGGACTCTGCGACAGGAGAGTGTGACTGGGGCTTGCTGCAGGGTGAGGCCCAGTGGTAGTGGAGGGCCAGCGGCCTGCGTCGAGTGGCCCTGGGGACGTTGGGGCTTCCGGGGGCCTTCATCAGGAGGCCGACCTGTTGATGTCTCGTCCGGGAGTGGTCAGGGGGCCGTGGTAGGGGGGAGGGGTGCCCTTCCACAGAGGTACAGGGGCTCGAGCCCAGAACAGGGAGAGTAGGCACACTTGCCTGCGCTTACCCCGCCGGATAGGAGATCGTCGCGTGGGGCTAGTGAGGTCACTCCCTGGGGTCTTGGAGACATCTTGGCTGATCCTTGGGCTGTGGTCTCGCTGCTGAGCCTCCGTCAGGTGTGGGCTTCGGCAGCTTGGTGTGGTAGGGTCCGACAGGGGGTTGGGGCCGCCGAGAGTTGAGGGAGAGCTAGAACTCCAGACACCAAGGGTCCTTGCCAGACCTCCTCCAACTGCTGGTTAAGGGGAAGGGTGTTCCTGTGAGGAAAAAGAGGGAGGGCACTTCCTGTTACCCTTTCTTTTTGTTCTTTTGGTGGAGCGACAAGGTGGCCGTCTCCTAGATGCGGCAAGGTGGTCGTCACCTTTCCTCCTTTTGTGGAGTTAGAGCGAGGGTGGCTGATGTCCATCCCCTCCCCGTGTGCGGCAAGGTGGCCGGCACGTGAGTGAGTACGGCAAGGTGCCCATCACTTGACCTCCCTTTGTGGAGTTAGAGCGAGGGGAGCTGGTGTCTGTCTCCTCCCTGTGTGCAGGAAGGTGGCCTTCGCTTTCCTCCTTTAGTGGAGTTAGAGTGAGGGCGACTGTTGTACGTCTCCTCCCTGTGTGTGGCAAGGTGGCCGTCACCCAGTGTGAGTGAGTGCAGTAAGGTGGCCGTCACCCGGTGTGAGTGAGTACGGCAAGGTGGCCATCACTTGGCCTCCTTTTGTGGATTTAGAGCGAGGGCAGCTGGTGTCCGTCTCCTCCTCGTGTGCGGCAAGGTGCCCATCACCCGGTAGCATAAGTGTGCGAGCAAGGTGATTCGCTGTTGGGGGCGAGGGAGGTAGGGGTAGGGGGGAAGAGCGGGGTGAGGAGGCGGAAGGTGAGTAGAAGGGGGAGGGGGTAAGGTAGAGGGAGTAGGAGTCGGATTGAGAGGTGGGGGTTGAGGGGGAAGATGCGGTTGCATGGCTGGGGGACGTAGGTGGCAGAGTGGGCTGGGGTTTGTTCGCCATGTATGGTCTGACGAGTCTATTACGGTTGATGTGGTGGTGTGATATAATAGTCAATAGTGAATTGATATGGACTGGGGATGTGGGTAATTGTGTAGGGGCCTGTGAAGCGCAGGGCCAGTTTGTGCGGGGTTGGTAGTTGGGCCACCATAACTGTCTCCTGGCTTGTAGGGGTTGGTGGGTTTGGCAGGTGGTGTAACCTGCTTTTTAGGTGGTGAAGGGGGTCAGACACTGGGGGCTTGGTTGGGGGCTTGAGGTGATGTCTGAGGGGGAGGAGGAGCGGGGCTTCTCCGAAAACACGTTCGTGGGGGGAGATGCCGTTGTCTCTGGGGCAGGTGTTTAGTCCCCACTGCACGATCTTTACGTGGGCGGGCCAGTCTTCATCTTGAGTTCCTTCTATTCGGGTTCGCACCTGGTTTAAAAGGGTGCGATGGCTCCTCTCACATATGCCATTTCCTTGGGGCCAGTAGGGAGAGGAGTGGGAAATCTGGTATCCGAAGAGGGTAGCGAGTTCTTGCCATATTTTCCCAGTGAATTCCAAGCATTGTCGGAATGTAGCGCCTGCGAGATACCAAAATAGAAGAGGTGGCAGACGAGGGCTTCAGCTACTGCTACAGCATGGTGTTCTTAGCTGAACAGGCAATGAGGAACTTGGAGTAGCTGTCTACAAACGTGATTATGTAACAGTAGCCAACTTTTGGTGGTAAGGGGCCTACTATGTCCATGACCAGGAGTTGCCAGGGTTTGTGATTGTGAGCCGTGATTCTGCTGATGGGGCCGGACGTGCGGGTGATGTCTTTCCCGAGGGCAAAGGCCCGGCAGGCTTGAACCACTTGTTGGGCCAAGTTGGAGTGGTTTGCGGTCCAGTAGATGTCTCGAAACACCCGTAGTATTTTTTTTTTGTGCCCTGGTGTATTCCGTTGTTAGAATGGAGATGGGTCAAGGTGCCCAGGGCAGTTTCAGGGTCAGGTACGATGTGGCCCGTTTGTGTGAAGGGGTGATCGCCTTGATGATGGAGTTTAGAAAGGGTGGGCTGGTATCCAGTCTGGTCGATCACGATTTCACCATTGTTGGACCAGTTCGGACACGGGGTAGATGGATTGTATAGAGAGTGTCGGCATTCGTGTGGAGTTTTCCGGGGCGGTAGGAGATTTTGTAGTGGAAATCTTCTGTCTCCCTCCATCTGATGAACTGCGCATTTTGGGTGTTTGATTGTTGGAGCCATTGGAGCGACTGATGGTCGGTGATGGTGGTGATCTTAGTGCCAGACAGGTAGGCCCGGAAGTGCTCTAGGGCCCAGACTATTCCATGGCACTCTCACTTGGTCAGCCTGGTGGAGGGTTCTGCTGGCACATGCAATAATGTGCTCCCGTCCTTCTTGTACTTGTGCTAGGACGGCGCCGATTGCGATGAATGACACATCCGTGTATAGGCGAAATGGTAAGTTGTAATCGGGGAAGGCAATGATGGGGGTGGTGGTAAGTTTGATCTTCAAGGTGTTGAAGGCGGTAACTCTGTCCTCTGTCCATGTAAAAGGCTCTACTTTTTTAGTCAGGTCGTGGAGGGGCTTAGCAATGTCAGCGAAGCCCTTTACAAACCTCCGGTAATAGGAGGTTAGTCCCAGGAAAGCTCAGACTTCTGTTATGTCTTTTGGTAGAGGAAGGTCTGCGATGGCGTGGAGCTTGTCTGGATTGGGGACAATCCCTTCCTGGGAAATAATGTTCCCCAGGAAGGCAACGGAACGTGCTGCCAGGACGCACTTGGATGGTTTAAGTTTTAACCCAGCTAGTCTGATCCACTGGAAGACTTGCTTGAGGTGATGAAGGTGGTCAGTCCAGGTCCTGCTAAAAACGATGACGTCGTCTAAGTATGCAAGGCAAGTCTCCCACGTCAGGACACTAAGGACAAACTCCATGAGACGCGAGAAAGTGGCAGGGGCGTTACAGAGTCCGAAGGGCATGAAGTTAAACTCATAGTGTCTCCCATTGCTGGTAGAGAAGGCAATTTTCTCTGTCGTTGGGGTGTACTGGAACCTGCCAATACCGTAACTGGAGGACCAAGGTGGAAAACCATGATGCTCCGTACAGGGAGTTAAGGGAGTCATCTATATGTGGCAGGGGTGTGGCGTCCTTGGCAGTGACATCGTTAATGCATTGGTAGTCTACACAGAATCTCATTGACCCGTCTTTCTTTTTCACTAGCATGGCGGGGGAGGATCACAGGCTGGTGGAGGGTGAGATGACACAGGCATCTAACATTTCCTGGACCTGCCGGTCCTCCTCAGTTTTCTGGTGTGTTTTTTTTTTTTTTTTTTCGTCGAGATGGTTGGTAAATTGGTGGTCCCTTGATGTTGATCTCGTGGGTCAGGACAGTGGTGTGGCCTATATCAGTTGGTCCTGATGCAAATAGGTCCTTCAGGAGCAGGTGGCGTAGGCTGTCCATTTGGTGGGGAGAGAGATGGGGAGTAGGGGGAAAGGGGGCGGGGGCATGAGGGGGTGCGCAGAGCGTCTTCCTCTACTTCTTCCACGACTAGCCCCTTTGGTAGGGTAAGGGTGGTGGTGGAGAGGTTAGCAATGTGTACGGGATCGCAGGGTGGGGGGGGGAAGGTGGGGGAGTAGGCAGGAGGAAAGGGTTCCAGGGGGTAAGGAAGGGGAGAAAAGAATGGGGGTTCCTGATGGCCTGTTTAGTTGCAACAAGGCCTCATGATGAGGAGGGATGGTGAGGGTGGAGGCGATGGTAGTGGGGAAAGTGAGGGCGGGGGGGGAGAAGAACAAGGGGTCAGGAACCCCAGGGGGCAAGGGATGGGGACCAGGAACGGAGGGGAGCGGCGTGCACGTGCAGATGGGCTGGGGGTAGGAGTCCGGAGGTTTGTTAAACTGGAGTCGCTGCCTGTGGCAGTCGATGCTTGTCCGGAGCTTTTGAAGAAGATCCGCCCCAGGTATCCATCGTACGCACGACAAGGGGAGTAAAAAATGATGAAGGGGTGTAGTGCAGAGATGTTTTGGTGCATTTCTGCGAGCAGGGCCTGTGTTTCCCCACGTATGGGCAGGGGGCCATCCCCCGCGTCCACAAGGTGAGCTGAGGTGGGGAAAAGCGGGCCAAGGGTCGAACGGTGACGGGAGTAAAAATGACTGTATAGGCAGGATCTAGCTGCTCCTGTATCGACTAGCAGCCTCGCCTTTACCCCATTCAGTCTAATCTTGTTGTAGACTGGGAGGTGGAAATTCTGTGAAGTGGCCCCCGCCATCGTGGGGGGAGTGTGGGGGCGGTCATAAAACTCCAGCTGCTGTGGTGTATCGTCATCCTCAGGCTCCATTCCCCCGGGGTCTAAGTGGTTGTCTGTGGCAGCATCGCCCTCGATGCCCTCATCCTCTAGGACCAGGATCTTATGGCGTCCCTGGGTGGTGGATTTCCTCCGAGCTGCTTTCAGTTGTTCTCTGATGTTGTGAAGGGGGCATTTGTTGCTACATACAGCGAACTCCCATGGGTTGATGGAAATCCAATTGATGTCTCTTGTGTCAGGGTGCTTGTGTGAGGGGTGGGCCTTGGGGATGGAGGGCATTGGTAGAGGGCTTGGCTGGACTGGAGTGGGCAAGAGGGGCATGGTGGCACATGGTGGCACTGCTTTTTGTGTGGGGAATCTGCTTACAGCACCAATCTGCTGTGGGGTAGTACGGGCAGCCAAGAGGTGACATACGAGCTGGATATCTTGATCCAGGTCTCCAGCTGGGTCAAGGATTGTGAAGTGCTCCCTGACAGCACTAGGGAGAGTCCTGACCAGGGAATTAACCCACCGAGTCCCACCAACGTACGGTGCACGTCACTACTTTTTTCCGAGGACAGACCCACCGACTTGCATCGTACGTCAGTCAGTTGCAAGGCCAGTTGTTTGCACATTTTTCAGGATTTGCGAGTGATTTTTGGTAGGCATATGTGGAAGGCCTTCCTCTACCTGCTGTCAAGCAGGGATATTGCCTGGCCCCGCCTGACCCCCCTCCCCCCACACTTGGCAATTCACCTGTTAGAAGTAACCTGGCCAGTAAAGATATGTTGTCCCACGGTCTCTCCAATGACGAAATTCATGGTGAAAGTGATTCCTGAGGAAGGTGCCATATGCTGGGGTTTTGAGTGAGTGAACAATGCTTTTATCACTTATAGTATTGTGTGGAAACCAATATAGACTTGTACTACACATAAATTCGTACCAAATAAATAAATAAATATGTCATTAAAGTGGCTTGGATTAGTTAACCCTTCCATAGTTCGTTTTCTTTAGCCAGGTGCCTTGAGAAAGAAGGAAAACGTAAGGCTGACTGACACCTGTACAAACGTTAATAAGCTCAGGAGGGCGATTTCTCTAAGAATTTTCGATGTTTCTCATCAAAAGCAGAGGTTTGAGCCCCCCCCCAAAAAAAGTTGAAAATCGGTCAGGTTCTGAGGATGTGTTGGGTAAAAAATCTGTTGCATCCCCAGTATGCGACGGTGACGAGTCGTAGGGCCTGGACGACTGTGTCATCGAGGTTTCCGTCGTATGTGAGGGAGTTGAGCTGTGCTTATGCTATGACTTTCCCTAGTGAGGGAGTGACTGCCTGAGTCATAAGTTTTGTGAATTCTGCCCATGTTAACTCTGGGACGATCTTGGGTGCAATTGTGGCTACTGCTCTGCCCAGAAGTGGTAGCGTTACTGCTGTTTTCTGTCTATCTGTCTCGAAGGCTATATCCATCAGTGGTTTTACTATTTCCAAGTATGTGTGGATGTCATATTGTTCAGGGTCGAATTTAGATATCTTGACGTGTGGTTTTGTCGCCATTTTGCCGAAGTTTCCTTTGTTCCCCTGTTGCCACCCACCAGTTCAAGAACCACTGCTGGCCACCAGTGTTATGCTGCATGTGTAAGGGTGCGACTTCTCGTCCCTTAGACACGGAGCCTGGAGCAAGGCTTTCTTTCTAGACCGAGTTGGGCTCTTTTAAGGCATTCAGTGGGAACAGGGCATAAAATTCAGGGCAACAACCTTACATGTATATTACCACTAATTACAACACTGTTACAATATACATGGCACACTTTACAAGAAAATAATGTCCCACGCAGATAGACAGGGCCGGAGGACTCAGCGACAGGAGAGTGTGACTGGTGTTTGCTGCAGGGTGAGGCCTGGTGGTAGTGGAGGGCCCAGGCCAGTGGCCTGTGTTGAGAGGCCCTGGGGTCGTCGGGGCTTCTGGGGGCCTTCGTCAGGAGGCCGACCTGTTGATGTCTCATCTGGGAGTGGTCAGATGGCTGTGGTAATGGGGGGGTGCCCTTCCGCAGGGGTACGGGGGCTCGGGCCTAGGGGCTGGGCCCGAACAGGGAGAGTAGGCGCACTTGCCTACACTTACCCTGCTGGATAGGAGGTTGTCGCATGGGGCTAGAGAGGCCACGCCCCGGGGTCCTGGGGATGTCTCAGGTGGTCCTTGGGCTGCAGTCTCGCTGCTGAGCCTCCCCGGAACTGGCAACAGGCCCGCCTCCTGGCTCTCTTCGGCCCCAGCCTCTAGCCCCGCATCCCTGTGTGGGACACCCTAGAGGGCGAGCCCCACCTCACTCCTCACCCATGAGGTTGCAGTAGCCAGCCCACCAGTAAAGTGAGAAGGGCCAAATTAGTGTACGACTCATTGGACCAGTGAATATTACCTGGCCATGAAATGTGACGCGAGTGTATCTCTAACAGCGTATAAGTTCAGTGGAATACCCAGAGAACCCCAGTGTATAAGATTGGACGTTCAATCAGTGATCCCCAGCACAGAGAACAGAGCACCACGTGCCCCTTGTTACATAAAGTAATGCCCTTCCCCAGTGAATTATCAATATAGTGCTCTAACGGAAACTAAGTGATTATAAAGTGATCGTGACATCCCTTGCATATTGTTCTCGTCCCTCTTTAGTGTGAAGCCCTACTAACCCCTGCATATCTAATGGACTTGTGAGTGTCTCCCTAGTGCACTAAATATGTTAGTCTCCCCTCTCCCATTCTTTAAGTGACAGTGCGTGCACGACTGTTCGATACAAGAGATCTATGTATGCTAATATAATGTAATCAGTGCCATCCAGTGCTATTTGACTGTAGTGAACTGTAATAAGTGTATTTCCTGTGCCAGAGATATCAGAGTAATAGAAGTGCCATAATTACTGGGTTCACGATACTATACTTTCCCAAAGCTAGTCGAGAGACAGTTTTGTTGTTTAGTAAAACTGAAATGCAGGATATAAGTACAATACAGAATAGTGAAGCTCCTCCTCAACCTCACCTGGGCCAGACACCGACCCCAGAAGGAGATACCCAGGGAGCGGAAGTGAGTGGCTTGTGCTCCGCTCAAAACGGGCATACCTGTACCTCTCCCGTGCGCCCCTCTCGCGCTCAGATAAGCCACCGTGCAGGTAGCAGTAACAGTGCATTACACCTCCGCCGTACCAGCCATCCCCAAGTTCGGGGTGGGGCTACTCCTACAGCCCCAGACAGCATTCCGGAGTCGGTCACTAGCTGCCCACCTGCTGCTTCCCTCCCTCTGCCATACCGGGTGACGGCCACCTTGCCGCATATGGGGAGGAAAAGGCCAGGACTGCCCACCTGCTGCTTCCCTCCCTCTGCCATACCGGGTGACGGCCACCTTGCCGCATATGGGGAGGAAAAGGCCACCTTGCCGCCCTCGCTATAACGTCATAAAAGGAGGAAGAGTGACGGTCACCTTGTCGCACATACTCACACTGGCTGACGGCCACCTAGCCGCACACGAGGATGAGACAGCCAACTGCTGCCCTCGCTATAACTCCATAAAAGGATGTAGAGTGATGGCCACCTTGTTGTACGTGCTCACACCGGGTGACGGCCACCTAGCCGCACACAGGGAGGAGACGGCCAACAGCTGCCCTCACTATAACTCCATAAAAGGAGGTAGAGTGACGGCCACCTTGCCGCATGTACTCACACCGGGTGACGGCCACCTAGCTGCACACGGGGAGGAGACGCATGTACTCACACCGGGTGACGGCCACCTAGCTGCACACGGGGAGGAGACGCATGTACTCACACCGGGGAGGAGACGCATGTACTCGCACCGGGTGACGGCCACCTAGCTGCACACGGGGAGGAGACGGCCAACTGCCACCCTCGCTCTACCTCCATAAAAGGAGGTATAGTGACGGCCACCTTGCCACACTCTCTCACACCGGATGACAGCCACCTAGCCGCACATGGGGAGGACACGACTCCGAGCCGCCCTTGCTCTAACTCCGTAAAAGGAGGTATAGTGACGGCCACCTCGCCGCACTCACTCACACTGGGTGACGGCCACCTAGCTGCACACAGGGAGGACACGGCCAATAGCTGCCCTCGCTCAAACTCCATAAAAGGAGGGATAGTGACGGCCACCTCGCCGCACTTACACACACCGGGTGATGGCCATCTAGCCGCACACGGGGAGGCGTCGGCCACTAGCTGCCCTTGCTCTAACTCCATAAAAGGTGAGAAGGTGACGGCCACCTCGCCGCACCTAGGAGATGGCCACCCTGCTGCTCCACTAAAAGAAGTGGCCCAAGAAAGTGCCCTCACACTCACTCCCCACAGAGACGTCCTCGCCTTCGACCAGCAGCTGGAGATGGCCAGGCAAGGGCCCTTGGTATCGGTAGTCCTAGCCCTCTCCCTCGACCCCCGGCGACCCCTGCCCCTGTCGGACTCTGTCACACCAAGCTGCTGCAGACCAGACCTGATGGAGGCCCAGCAACGAGACCGCAGCCTTGGGACCAGTCGAGACGTCCCTAGGACCCTGGGACGAGACCTCTCCAGCCCCAAGCGACGCCCCCGTAGTAAGCGTAGGCAAACACGCCTCCTGGCCCTGTTTGGGCCCAGCCTGTAAGCTCAGGGCCCCCTCTCCCCCCCATACTCCTGTGGAAGGACCCACCCTCTCCTGCACGGCCCTCTGATAACTCCCGGACGAGACTCTATGAGTCGGCCTCCAGTCAGCCACTGGAAGTCCTGGCGACCCGGGGGATCCTGACGCAGGCCGCCAACCACTCCCAGCTCTCTCCTCCCCCCAAGTCCCCTGGTTCTGTCTATCTCTGTGTGTTATAACTATTTTCCTATAAAGTGTGTGTTCATGTTGTGTCAGAGTTGTAATTTGTTGCTAATATACGTGTAAGGTTGTTGCCCTGCCTTTTTATGTCCTGTTCCCTCTGATTGCCTTAATAGAGCCCAACCTGGTCTAGAAAGAGAACCCCGTTCCAGGCTCTGTGTATAAGGGACGAGAAGGTGCACCTGAATTCACGCAGCATAACAAAAATCTTGCATTAACCCATCACCGGCTAACCCACCTCCTTTGTATTTTTGTGTATGTTGTATTTGTCTCTGGGATTATACTTTGAATATATGTATGTAAGTGGTTCTTGCCTTGTTTTTATGTCCCGTCCTCTCCCCAGTACACCGACTCCTCTTGAAAAAGATCCCGCTGTAAGTCTGCGTATTCGAGGGACGAGAAGTCGGCCCTCAGAAACGTGACAGGTAAAACATTCACCTCTCGCATACGCATCTGAGGAACAAGTAGTTGGCCCTCAGATACGAAGCATAACAGTTTAGTTAATAATTACATATGTAGGTATTTTGGCGTGATATTGTATACAGGACTGGGGGGCTTTGGGGGGTATATTGTATACAGGACTGGGGGGATTTGGGGGGTATATTGTATACAGGATTGAGGAGATTTTGGGGGGATATTGTATACAGGTTTGGGGGGATTTTGGGGGGGTTTCTTATTTCTCTGGTGGGGGAGTCTGGCAATGGACTAAGCCATTCTTTGTTTCGCTTAAAACAGTACTCTACTGGTAGCACTGCTGAACTTCAACCTTTCAGCACAGACTAGTCACTTCTGGCCAACATTTTCACTAAATTAGATAAGTACTGGAGATTTGATATGGTGAGGCACAGCACTGCTTACTTTTAGATTAAATGAAGGTCCAAGGAGCCTAATGAATGAAGGCAGAAGCTGCAGGAGACAAGCTTTCATCAGAATAAACAGACCTTCCACTGTAAGTTCTTGTTAATGAAATAATGGGAAACTTCACCAGCTATATCTATAGACAGATGCCCCAATCTCTGATGAGCAGGTCTCAGTTAAATTGTCTCCATGCCAACCTGTTTCCAGTCAGCAGATGCCAAAGTGATCTAGGTATCCTACATCACTCTGACACACCTCTCCATTTCATCTCTCCACCTCAACTTCAGTATGTTCCTCTCAGTCCTTCCTCTTTACTCATACACTCTCCTAGTTTAAAGCACCCTCTATTTACTCTGTATTGCTGAATCATGTCAAAGCATCCCTTCTGGATCTTTCTGAAGCTTCCACACCAGTATAACACTGTAAACTTCATTGGTCTCCCTAGGCATCTTCATGTTAATCCACAAGCTAATTCATATGACTCATTTCCATGGCTCCCACTCGTTACTTACAATTCAGTAATAACCATCCTTTCCTTGTAAACATGGTGGAATTGTTTTAGTGTACTGTCATGCACTGGCTTCCATTCCTAACTGGTCTCTCCTTACTGCTAACTAGCTACAATAAACTGCAAGCCCCATTCCTTGTTGTACATCATTGAAAATAATACCAGTGCTTTTATTTTCTTCATCACACTACCTAAGACAATTGAAATACCCACCCAAAGGGGAAACCACAGGGAGGCGCGTGACGGTGATGAAATACCCACCCCAAAAGGAGACCACGGGGAGGTGCGTGAGGGTGATGAAATACCCACCCCAAGGAGAGACCACAGGGAGGCACATAAAGGGCCCAGACAAGACGAGCTTACGTCCCCCACCACCATGTGCCCTTCTTCCCATCAACGGAGCCGGCGGGAGGTATGCCACCCCGCCACACTACTCTCGAGCCAGACCAACACTCGCCAGGATCGGGGTGGGCCTTGTGTACTCAGTCCCAAGTAGGACCATGATGATGCCCACCGTGCTCGTCGGGCAGGGATCGTCCACCGTACGTCCCTCACCTGCAGCCTCCGCTGGGAGCAGGACCATGGCGATGCCCACCATGCTCGCCGGGGAGAGGATGTCCACCATACTCCTCTCACCTGCAGTCCCAAGGTCTAGTGGAACCGTGGCGGCACCCACGGTACCCGTCAGGGAGGGAACGTCCACTGTACTTCCCTTGTCTGCTTCCCCTGTGGCTCCCTCTGAGGACAATGCCCGTTGCTCGCCTCACTCCTCCAGAGGTCAACTGGGACGCCCCTCTCACTCTCCCCACACCCCAAGGGGCAGAGTTAGCTCCCTAGCAGAGTCTGTTGGAAAGAGTCTGGAGCGGCCCCCTTGCGAGCCTGGGAGTGCGCTCACTGCAGCCAGTACCCTGATGTCACCAGTCACTGCCGGACTCCCAGAGGAAGAGACACTGCAGGTAGCCCCTGCTGGCCTCTTGATGCAGGCGAGACTGCAGCCCCCAGCCACCGAGGGATGCCCCCAGGACTCCCTGACAAGACCTGCCCAGACCAGCCGCCGAGCCATCCTCCCTCAGGAGTAGACGCTGAGCAGTGTGCCTGCTCTCCCTGTTCGGCCCCAGTCCCGAGGGCCGACATACCCACCGAAGCCCATCCAGGGAAAGGTCTCCCTCTACACTGTCCCGCAGCCCATATCGGACAATCCAGCCCACCGCAGGGGTCCTGCTCCTCTCCCGAGGCCGCACACCTGACGGGATGCCTCACACACCTGGGCAACACCTGCAGCTTCCCTGCCACCTGTAGTAACGACTCCTTGTCCATATGTCCTTATAGTGTGTGTAATCTGACATATTGTACTGTGCCCTGTGTTATGCTGCATGAATTAAGGGTGTGACTTCTCGTTCTTTATACACGGAGCCTGGAACAGGGTTCACTTTCTAGACCGAGTTGGGCCCTATTAAGGCAATCAGAGGGAACAGGACATAAAAAGGCAGGGTAACAACCTTACACGTATATTACCAACAAATTACAAACTCTTACACAACATGAATACACACTTTACAGGAAAATAGTTACAACACACAAAAATATACAAAGCCAGGGGACTTGGGGGCAGAAGAGGGCTGGGGCTGGTTGGCGGCCTGTGTCAGGATGCCCCGGGTCATTAGGACTTCAAGTGGCTGACTGGAGGCCGACCCGTAGAGTTTCGTCCAGGAGTTATCAGAGGGCCGTGCAGGAGAGGGTGGGCCCTTCCACAGGAGTACAGAGGGGGAGAGAGAGGGCCCGGGCTTAGGGGCTGGGCCTGAACAGGGCCTGGAGGCGTGTTTGCCTATGCTTACTCCAGGAGAGTCGCGTGGGGCTGGAGAAGTCTCGTCCAGGGGTCCTAAGGACGTCTCGACTGGTCCCAGGGCTGCGGTCTCGTTGCTGGGCCTCCGTCAGGTCTGGGCTGCGGCAGCTTGGTGTGAGTCAGACAGGGACTGGAGTCGCCAGAGGTCGAGGGAGAGGGCTAGGACTCCCGATACCAAGGGCCCTTGCCAGGCCTCCTCCAGCTGTTGGTCGAGGGCGAGGACGTCTCTGTGGGGAGAGAGTGAGAGGGCACTTTCTTGGGCTACTTCTTTTAGTGGAGTAGCAGGGTGGCCATCTCCTAAGTGCAGCGAGGTGGCCATCACTCTACCTCCTTTTATGGAGTTATAGCGAGGGCAGCGAGGTGGCCATCACTCTACCTCCTTTTATGGAGTTATAGCGAGGGCAGCGAGGTGGCCATCTCCTCCCCGTATGCAGCAAGGTGGCTGTCACCCGGTATGGCTGAGGGAGGGGAGCAGCAAGTGGGCGGCTAGTGGCCGACTCCGGAATGCTGTCTGGGGCTATAGGAGTAGCCCCATCCTGAACCTGGCGATGGCTGGTGCGGCGGTGTAATGCACTGTTACTGCTACCTGCATAGTGGCTCACCTGAGTGCGAGAGAGGTGCAGGGGAGAGGTACAGGTGTGCTCATCTTGAGCGGAGCACGTGCAGCTCACTTCCGCTCCCTGGGTACCTCCTCCGTGGGTTGGTGTCTGGCCCAGGTGAGGTTGAGGGGGAGCTTCGTTATTCTGTATTTCACCTATATCCTGCATTTCACCCTGCATGTGTATGTGTATGTGGTAATATACATGTAAGATTGGTTAGCCTGTTTTTTGAGCCCCGTTCCTTTGGTTGCATGCTCTAGACCCGGTCTTGGAAAGAACCCAAGTCAGTTGTCCGTACTCAGAGAGCAAGAAGTTGAGCTCTGAGTACTTAGCATAACAAAAATATTTACTCTTGTTCATAATGTATTCGTCTGAATGGCCAATCAAAATCACTGCACAGTCAGTAATTTCATTCCTCGTAAATAATAATGATGCTTTCTTACACTGTCAAATTTGATTTTCACATACAGCTCCTAAAGCTCATGCCAAGCACTATTCATTTACCATCACCGAGGAAAAAATGTATCATCTGCAATAATTACATTATTTCTCAAACAAAACTTCCATTAACTTCTAACCTCTTGTCTGTCCTTCCACTTATTTTTTTAAATTCTTGTACGTTCATTCTTGTCTCCTGCAGCTCCTGCCTTCATTCATTAAAAGTAGGCAGTGCTGTGCCTTACTATATCAAATCTCCAGTACTTATTTGATTTAGTGAAAATATTGGCCAGAAGTGAATAGATAGTCTATCCTGAAAGGTTGAAGTTCAGCAGTGCTACCAGTAGAGTACTGTTTTAGATGAAACTTGCAGTTCAGTTATAAAATGCAACCACCACAAAAAATTATAACTAGTATTAATGTTTAACCATCTGGGGGGGGGGCTGGGTTTACGATGGAAGAGTTAAAAGGTAGGATGGGACTGGAGTGTATTGGTGTTGTGATGAGGAGAGGTAGGCTGAGGTGGTTTGGACATGTGGAGAGGATGGGGGATGATAACTGGGTACATAGGGTGAGAGGTGTTAATATTGGGGGAGGGGTTGGGAGGGGTAGATCGAGAAAGACATGGGACGAGGTCATTAAGTGTGACTTAAGGGTTAAGGGACTGAACAGGGAGGCTGCCAGGGATCGAGCAGCATGGAGAGCCGCCATTAGGTGACCAAGGCCGACGCATGCAAGCATGTTGGAGCCTTCAAAAATGAAAACAATTTAGCAAACCCACTTCTGGTAAATCAGAAAGATTCTTACCTGTTCAGTTCAACTTAAATAAAGAGACCTTCAAAATGTATAACTGTTGCTATTTTTACCTGCAAAAAAAAATATGTAAATGAAAATGACAGTACAAATAATGAGATGGTTTGGCAAAGATTAAAAGTTAGAAGTTGAGAGTCTGACTTGGAGAGTAAGAGGGGGAGACCAAGGAGATGAGCTGGAGGGATGCAATAGAGGGAAATATATGAGATGGGGTGTGTGAGTTGGAGGGATGGCAGGCAATGAGAAGAAAACTCACTGGTTATTATACTTTATTAAAAGTGCAATATCTCGTGGTTTCTGCACATTTCCCACTAGTCACTGAATCGACTGTCAGTTGATTCCTGAACAAAATCTCTTGGAATTCCATTTGAATTCTATCTGTAACCTCTGCTTCTGTTGAAATACAGGAGTTAGGGGCAAAGGCTGCACACCACCCGGACGCCGGTGCAGATGACATCAGCACCCCCAGCAACCCCAAGGACCACCGGGGGTCCGCCGCTGACCCTGAGCAGCCCGGGACAGGAACGGCATACCTGTATCCCTCCCTGACGCCCTTCTTACTCCCAGCCGATGTCCCAGGAAGGTAGCAGTCGCCAGCGCCTAGTCTCCGGCCGGAAATCTACTCGCCAGTGGCTGGAGTTACCCTCCAGCCACTGCACTGGCATATATTTGCCCGGGGGATGGGCTCTGCCCCCCCCCCCCCCATGCCAGCGTCCTCTGTCGCCATGCAGAGAACGCCCCCTTGTTTACTGCGCTCCTCTGACGGGCTCTCCACCCTGAGCCCGTGCCACACCAGTGTGGCGAATCTTTAAAAAAAAAAAAAAAAATCTACTCGCCAGGTAAGGGGTGGAGTTGTTTCTACAACTCCACGCAATGCCTTGGTACCGGCCATAGTCCACACCAGGAAAGGGGCAGAACCGGCCACAGTCCGTTCCCCAGTTGCATCCCCACTGCAGGGCCGCGGCACGGGTCACAAGCCATGTCGGTCAGGCAGGACAGGCCACCAGCCGTCTGCTACCTGTAGTCATTCCCCCCAAAGTAGCACCGCAGCACCGGCCGCAAGTCGTGCTAGGTACGAGGCAGGACCGGCCATCATCTGTCTGTCTGCTACTAGTACTCCCTGCTCCATGGTATAGGCCACAAGCCGTACCAGAGTTATAGTCCCCTGTAGGACCACGACGTTGGCCACTAGACGCGTCAAGCCAGAGGCAGAGCAGGCCATAGTCCACTCTTCTCCTACAGGAGATTCTCACTCCCCTCACGGAGAAAGGATAGAGAGAGCTGTGCCTTGCGCGAGTCCTGAGTTCCGGCGAGTCCTGAGTTCCAACGGGGCAGAGGAACCGCCGTACCGGCCACTAGCCGTACCGGGGAGGCAGAGTTGGCCACAGTCCGCTCCTCACCCTCTGTTCCCAGGATATCTCCCGATGGGGAAGTCCCTTGCCTGGCTCACCCTGTTTCCTGTAGCCAGGCGGGACGCACCCCCTCTCCTGCAGAGGAAGCAGCTGGGGAGGACCCTTTCCCGGAGTCTTGGCGAGGCCTTACTCGAGGCCTTGGTTCTCTTCAACTCAGCCAGTGTGAGCAGCAGCTGAGGCAGAGCCCCAGCGGACGTAGCAGCCGGAGTCGGGCCCTGTCAACCACTCCCCCCAGCCTGAGGTTCCCGTGAGATGGCCCTGATGGCGAAGCCGCCCTGAAGCCGTTGCCGCAGTCCAGCCACCCCGAGTTCTAGTACCCTGGGTCCTCAGATACCCCAGAAGCCGCCCCAAACACCAGTGCGCAACTTGCCTGCTGGTGGGACCTCTCTGGGCCCATCCCTGACTTGGTGTCAGGCCCGCCTCCTGGCTCTCTTTGGACCGAGCCCCTAGCCCCGCACCTACGTGTGGGGCCTTGCAAAGGCGTGTCACTCTGTCCACTCTCCTGACGGAGGAATCAACCTTTGGCCCACCAGTGATAGTGAAACAGACGAACTTTACCAGCGTGCGCCTCTTAGACCCAGACACATGTATACGGTCATATGTGTAACGCGAGTGATTCCTTACAGTGTGTTCTCGTAATTAAGTGCCCAGAAAAGCCCAGAGTATAAAATTGGACGAGCCCACTAGTGATCCTGGTTTATGGAATATCATGAACGGAGTCCGTGTGCCTCCGCTTGTGTACTGTCACGCACTTCCCCCCCCAGTGAATGAAACACCATGGTGTTCAAACAGGAAAACTATATTGTATCAATCGTGCCATCCCCTTGATTAATAATTCTCTCCCTCCCCATTGTAAAGGCACACCAGTGTTAGTAAAGTTACTCACACCGTGTCCTTTGGAAACGACACCCACAAAGTGATCATGCCATCCCCTTGATTATTAATCCCTCCCCTCCCCAGTGTACAGGCATGTTAGTCACTGTGTGTCTAGCCATCTCTGAGTGTTTCTCTACAATACCGCAGTCCCCCCTCTCAGCGCGCTACAGCGCAGCCGACCCCTTCCGTGATAGACCGTCAACCAGATTTGTGTCTATTGACACAGTGTTAACATAACTGAACCCTTGTATCAGGCCGTCCAGTGCTATACTATATTGAGAAATTGTAATGAGTGTATTTCTGTGTCCAAAGTATAAGTGTAATAGAAGTACCATAAATACTGGGTGTATTCTACCATACTTTCCTTAAGCCGGTATAGAGACAGATTAAACCTTGTACTAACCCATCTCCGGCCAACCCAGAATCTATTGTATCTAGTGTTGTAGTATTTGTCACTGTGAAGATAGTTGTAATACATGTGTGTAACAGTTCACTGCCTTGTTTTTGTGCCCAGTCCTTTCCTTAGAAATGCCGACCCGGTCTTGAATAAGAACCCGCTGTGAGTCTGCGTATTTGACGGGACAAGAAGCCGCCCCTCAGAAACACGACAGGTAATAAGTTCACCTCTCGCCTATGTGTACAAGGGACGAGTAGTCGGCCTTCAAATACGTGGCATAACACTGGTGGCTACCGGTGGTTCTTGACCCGGATGGTGGGAAAAAGGACTGGAAAAAAAATTGGGAAAATGGCAGCCAAAACACATGTACCCCTACCAAAATTCGACCCAGAACAATGCGACATCACTACATACTTAGATATGGTCAAGCCATTACTTGACATCGGGTTTGATAACGACAGACAGAAAATAGCTGTCATTCTACCTCACCTGGGAAAGCCAGTATCTAGTGTAGCACCAAAAATTGTCCCAGATCTCACATGGGCCAGATTTGTAAAAATAGTAACAGAGGTCATTACCCCTTCATTAGTGAAAGTTGTTGCGATGTCACAACTCGTTGCCCTGAAATATGACAGTGATTTGGACAACACATTGATTCAGGCTCGACGACTCGTCACCGCCGCGTACCCGGACGCTGAAATAGATACCCGGGACGAACATATATTCAACACTCTCCTCAGAATCCTCCCAGGCACAGTGAAAGAGCATTTCACTATCCACAACCCGGCAGGAAATTTGGACCGCGATGTCCTTCTTCTCGCAGCACACCCAACTACACAACACATCGGGGTCATAAGCAGGTTCCCCACAAAGCCCCCCAAGAGCTTGCCCTACCAAGAAACAGCTGCCGTAGAAAGAAGACACAAACCTCATCACCATCAATCCATGGGAGTTTACAGCCTGTAGCAGCTGCTGTCCACTACATGACATATGTGAACCGTTAAAGGCAGCACGCAGAAGGAGAACCAACCCGCCGGGGCGCTGCCAATTGTCGGCAGTAGACGAAAACCCCACGGATCCAGATCCCCCCCTCACTGAGGAACCAGACATTGACAGTGAACAAGGCGATGCTGACACCGATGCGGCCCTTGAGCTGACGTTGGATTTTTAGGACCACCGCCGCACCTCCCCACAGTGGCGGGGGCCACCTCTACAAAGTACCGATCCCCGGTCTACGACAAAATGAAATTACAGGGGGTCAAGGCAAGACTTCTGGTACATACGGGAGCAGCCAGGTCCTGTCTTTATATACATTTTTACTCCCGACATAAGAAGGCTTTTGGCCCCCTCCTCCCCACCTCAGCCCACCTCGTAGACACGGGGGAAGGCACCTTGCCTATCCGTGGGGAAACTCGGGCCCTACAAGCCAAGACCCACCAACCAGCCTCCACCTACCATCCCTTCATTTTTGTCGACTCTTCCTGCCGTGCCTACGATATCTACCTGGGTTTGGACCTTCTCCAGAAGTTGCACACCCACATCGACTGCCACGGGAGGCGACTCCATTTCCGGCCGCCTCCCCGCCAGCCCCTAGCCCTCTGGATGTGCGCACAACAAAGCAACACCTCCCCCCTCCCTCCCCTCCCCCCTTTCATGCCCCAGCCCCCCCTGCCCCATCTTCCCCACAACTGTCGTGTCCACCCTCACCATCCCCCCCACCATGAAGCTTGGCTACAGATCAACAAGCCCACGGGGACCGATTCCCTCTTCTCTCCAAACATCCCCATGGGGCCCCTCTCCGCCTGCCTGATATCGCCGACCTTCCTCCCACCACACCTCAATGCCGTCAGAGTAGCAAATCTGGCAACTACACCCCTCACTCTACCAAGAGGACTCCTGATCGGCGACCTAGAGGCAGCTGAGCCATGCAACACCCTTCCCCTAAATTCAAACCCCTCCCCCCTTCCCTCCTTGCCCGATCACCTGTTCCCCCATCAAGCCGAGACCCTGCACCACATACTCCTAGAATATCAAGATCTTTTCTCCACAGGGCCCGCAGACTTAGGACATACAATATACTTGGCCCATGAAATCCACACCACCGGGCCCCCCAATCAGCAACCCTTCCGCCAGAAGAACCCACACCAACGTGCCGAAGAGGACAGGCAAGTCCGGGAAATGTTGGTCGCCAGCATCATCACGCCCTCCACCAGCCCCTGGTCTTCTCCCGTCGTCCTGGTTCAGAAGAAAGATGGCACCCTACGATTCTGCATTGATTACCGCCGCCTGAACGATGTAACCATCAGGGATGCAACTCCCCTCCCCCGCATAGACGACTCCCTGGACTCCCTGCACAGCTCCACCTGGTTCTCCATGCTGGATCTCCAGTCGGGGTACTGGCAGGTCCCCGTGCACCCCCAAGATCAAGGGAAAACGGCCTTTTCCACCAGCAGTGGAAAACATTACGAATTTAATGTTCTCCCATTCGGGTTGTGCAACGTCCTGGCCACCTTCTCCCGCCTCACGGAGTCCGTACTCAGTGGCCTAACCTGAGAAGTCTGCCTGGCGTACCTCGACGACGTCATCGTCTTTAGCAAAACGTGGGGCGATTACCTCAACTGCCTCTGACAGGTGTTTCATACGCCAGGCCGGGCTGAAACTTGAGCCCTCTAAGTGTGTTTTGGCCGCCCACTCTGTTGCGTTCCTAGGGCACATTGTCTCCGGGAAAGGCATTTCTCCGATCCCAAACAAGCTACGAGCCATCGCCGACCAGCCCCTCCCGCAAGATGTCCACCAAGTCCACGCCTTCTTGGGACTTGCGTCGTATTACCGGCAGTTTATCAAAGGGTTTACCGACCTTGCAAAACCACTCCATGACCTCACTAAGAAAGGCAAGCCATTCGTCTGAGCGACGACCAAATAACAGCTTTTGACACTCTAAAGGAAAAAGTCGTCTTGTCTCCCATTGTCGTTCCCGAACTACGACCTCCTCTTCAGATTATACACCGACGTCTCGCTGGTTGCCATAGGCGCAATCCTGGTGCAGGTCCAGGAAGGGCGCAAGCACATCATCGCTTGCGCCAGCCGTACCATAAACCCAGCAGAACGAAATTACGCTGCTAATAAGTCTGGGTATTGTCTGGGCCCTCGATCACTTCAGGGCCTACCTATCTGGCACCAGGGTCACTGTGATCACAGACCACCAGTCCCTTCAGTGGCTCCGACAGTCGGCCACTCAGAACACCCAGCTCCTCCGCTGGCGTGAAGCGCTAGAGGAGTTTGACTACAAAATTACATAGTTGCCCGGGAAATTGCATACCAACGCCAGCGCCCTCTCCCACCTACCGGTACAATCCCTACTCCAACCCGAGCTGGTCCGGCATGGACAGGACAAAGACCGGCCCCCATGGATCCCCCTACACCTATTTACAAAACTTCACCTGCAAGGGGACCAACTTTTTACACCATTGGGCCACATAGTCCTGGACCCAGACTCCGCCATAGACATCCTCACCCACCTACACTTGGACAGTGGGATCCATATGGGTATGAAAAAGCTAACCGAGGTCATCAACGACCTCTACTGGGCCCCCAACCCTACTACTCTTGCCCAGCGTGTCACTCAAGCGTGTCGGACGTGCTGCCTAGGGAAGGACATCACCCGTTCCACGGGTCCTGCCGGGAAGATTTCTGCCCATAAACCTTGGCAGTTATTATCTGTCGACGTTGTCGGTCCCCTGCCACGTAGGTCTGTCTACAAATACATCATTACATTCGTCAATGTCTACTCCAAATTCCTGATCGCTTGTCCGGCTAAGGAGCACACCGCTGTTACCACAGCTGACGCCGTCATGCACCACGTTTCCCCCTATTTTGGCATTCCCCAGGCCATTCACTCTGATAACGCCCCAGAGTTCATGGGACAAATCTGGAAGGAACTATCCACTCTATTCGGATTCACCATTTCCCACTCTTCCCCATACTGGCTTCAAGGCAATGGGGTATGCGAAAGGAGCCACCGGACCCTGTTTAATCAGATCAGAACCTGCATCCAAGATACCCAAGATCAAGATTGGCCTGCCCACGTTAAGATCGTCCAATGGGGAATTAACACCTGCCCCCGTGACGACGGCATCACCCCCCACGAGTGGATCTTTGGCTAGGCCCCCCTCCTCCTGCCTCTCCGACAGCACCTTCAACCCCCCACCCACTCCCCAGCCTCCAATCCCCTACAGCACCTGAAGCATCGGCTACAGAACCTGCACACTCACCAGGACGCACAGGCCAATTCCTCCCCCGTCAACCCCTACAAACCAGGCGACAAAGTTTTCATTGCACACCTCCCCACCCCCAACAAAATTGCTCCCCGCTTCACGGGACCCTACACCATCATTAACCCGTCACGTCCCGACCGATTTCCGACCTACCATACCACAAAATCCCGAGCATTTTTGGATTATTTTTATTTTTTATTGGTTCAAACCTCCGCTTTTGGTGAGAAACATCGAAAATTCATAGAGAAATCGCGATCCTATGCTTAAAACTGTTGATACAGGTGTCATGCAACCTTACGTTTTCCTTCTTTTTCAGGGTACCTGGCTAAAGAAAACGAACTATGGAAGGGTTAATTAATTCAAGCCACTTTCAGTTACGTATTTATTTATGTATTTGGTACGAATTTATGTTTAGTAACAGACTATGTTGGTTTTAACACATTTATTTAGGCAATAGATGCATTGTTCAGTCACCAAACACGTTCACATATGGCACCTTCCTTTATGACATTACCACCTCATCACTTCTGTTTGTTTCTCGCTCTAGCTTCTTTATTTCTTTGTCCTCCACCTCAGGAATCACTTTCACCATGAATTTCGTCATTGGAGAGACCGTGGGGCAACATACCTTTACTGGCCAGCTTACTGCTAACAGGTGAATTGCCCAGTGTGGGGGGAGGGGGAGGGGGGTTAGGTGGGGCCAGGCAGTATCCCCGCTTGACAGCAGGTAGAGGAAGGTCTCCCACATATGCCTACCAAAAATCACCCATGAAACTTGAAAATTGTGCAAATTATGACCCTTGCAATTGCGCGACATACCTGTACGTTGATGGGTGTAGCTGTGACGAAACATCGCGACATAACCATACGTCAATGGGACTCGGCGGGTTAAAGTCCCCAACCCCTATCAAGTCATCAGCTACAACGGGACTACCTGCACCTACAGAAATCGCCACGTCCACCCCTACCAAGACTCCTCTGTCCCAACTGGTCCCTCCCTGACTCCCCAAGCCAAACCAACACCTTAAACTTCCCACGAAGAGCCTTTCCCCTACTACTCCTCCCCATCCTCCTCCCTGCCAGTTTCCACCACTCCATCACCACCCCGCACTCCCGCGCAACCCTCACACACTAGATCAACACCACCACCAACTTCCCCTGCACCTG
Organism: Birgus latro; assembly: GCA_018397915.1. Taxonomy (NCBI): domain Eukaryota; kingdom Metazoa; phylum Arthropoda; class Malacostraca; order Decapoda; family Coenobitidae; genus Birgus; species Birgus latro. The sequence goes on from JAGKTI010003801.1 coordinate 25,626, forward strand.
CCACGCCGCCCACACCACGTGGTCATCCCTCACCCTCGGTGATTTCCATCCCTACCACCCCGTGCTCCGCACCCGACCTAGCCCCCGCCCCACCAACCTCAGCAACCAACCACTCTACACAACCTCACTCTCTGCCCGCCCCCGCTCCCCCACCCTACTCCCCGTCACCGCCCACTCCTCATTTAACCACCACGACCACCCGTTCCGGACGTGTCTCACGCCCACCAGCCTGTTACCTCTCCATGCCCACACTCACCCCTTCACCCACCAGCACCCAACCGCCCACCCCACTCCCTAACACCACCCCAATAACCCTTCCTACCCCTCATCCCAGATGGAAAATTCTGCCCCGCCACACTCCCAAGGGAATGCTGCCTCCACGCTCCCCTGGCAATATAAACCACACTGGACTGCTCTTAGCCAGCATTCACCTCCAAACCACCACCACCGTCACCACCATGCGCATCACGAGGATAACCTGGATCCCCACCTTCGGACGACACCATCGTGAACAGAGCATACACCACTTACTACAACTCCTCCAGCAGGCGGACCACCCTTCCACTCTTCATATCGCCTACTCCAACCACCTGCAGCCCAACATACCCACCGACCACTGGACCACCTTCCTGCATCACCTCAAATCTTTCCACCAAACGCCAAACATCGGACCTGTACCACTTCCAGTCACAGGGTCGTGACTTTGATACAGGGGAGGGTGGTGAAATACAGGAGTTAGGGGTAAGGGCTGCAGATGACACAGACGCCGGTGCAGATGACACCAACACCCCCAGCCCCCCCAGTACTACCGGGGGTCTGCCGTTAACACTGAGCAGCTCAGGACAGGAATGGCACACATGTATCCCTTCCCGACGCCCCTCTTACTACCAGCTGACGTCCCAGCAAGGTAGCAGTCATCAACGCCTAGTCTCCGGCCGAAATTCCACTCGCAAGGTAAGGGGTGGAGTTTGCTTAGGCAACTCAACACAACACCGCAGTATTGGCCACCGTCATACCAGGAAAGGGGCAGAACCGGCCACAGTCCGTTCCCCAGTTGCATCCCCGCTGCAGGGCCGCGGCACAGACCACAAACCGTGTCGGTCGGGCAGGACAAGCCACCAGTCGTCTGCTACATGTAGTCATTCCCCCCAAAGTAGTGCTGCAGCACTGGCCACAAGTCGTGCTGGGTACGAGGCAGGACTGGCCATCGTTCGTCCCTCTGCTACTAGTACTCCCTGATCCACAGTACAGGCCACAAGCCGTACCAGAGTTATAGTCCCCCGTAGGACCACGACATCGGCCACTAGCCGCATCAAGCCAGAGGCAGAGCAGGCCATAGTCCGCTCTTCTCCTACAGGAGATTCTCACTCCCCTCACGGAGACAGGATAGCTAACTGTGCCTCGCGTGAGTCCTGAGTTCCAACGGGGCAGAGGAACTGCCGTGCTGGCCACTATCCGTATGGGGGAGGCAGAGTTGGCCACAGTCCGCTCCTCACCCTCTGTTCACAGGATATCTCCCAATGGGGAAGTCCCTTGCCTGGCTCACCCTGTTTCCTGTAGCTGGGCGGGATGCACTCCCTCTCCTGCAGAGGGAGCAGCTAGGGAGGACCCTTTCCCGGAGTCAAGGAGAGGCATTGGTTCCCTTCAACTCAGCCAGTGTGAGCAGCAGCCGAGGCAGAGCCCCAGCAGATGTAGAAGCCGGCGTCGGGCCCTGTCGACCACTCCCCCCAGCCCGAGGTTCCCATGAGATGGCCCTGACGGCGACGCCACCTTCCAGCCATTGCCGCAGTCCAGCCACCCCAGGTTCCAGTACCCTGGGTCCTCAGATACCCCAGGAGCCGCCGTGAACACCAGGGCGCGACTTACCTGCTGGTGGGACCTCTCTGGGCCAATCCCTGACTCGGCATCAGGCCTGCCTCCTGGCTCTCTTCGGACCGAGCCCCTAGCCCCGCACCTACGTGTGGGGCCTTGCAAAGGCGTGTCACTCTGTCCACCCTCCTGATGGAAGAATCAACCTTCAGCCCACCAGTGATAGTGAAACAGACGGACTTTAGCAGTGTACGCCTCTTAGACCCAGACACATGTATACGGTCGTATGTGTAATGCGAGTGATTCCTTACAGTGTGTTCTCATAAATAAGTGACCAAAAAAGCCCAGAGTATAAGATTGGACGAGCCCACTAGTGATCCTGGTTTATGGAATATCATGAACGGAGTCCCGTGTGCCCCCATTTGCAGTACTATCACACACTCCCCCCCCAGTGAATGAAACGCCACGGTGACCAAACAGGGAAACTATACTGTATCGACCGTGCCATCCCCTTGATTATTAATTCTCTTCCTCCCCAGTGTAAAGGCACGCCAGTGTTAGTAAAGCTACGTCCTTTGGAAAAGACACCCACAAAGTCATCGTGCCATCCCCTTGATTATTAATCCTTCCCCTCCCCAGTGTACAGGCACGTTAGTCACCGTGTGTCTAGCCATCTCTGAGTGTTTCTCTACAATACCGGAGTCCCCCCTCTCAGTATGCTACAACGCTGCTGACCCCTTCCGTGAGCCAACCAGATTTGTGTCTGTCGACATAGTGTTAACGTAATTGAACCCTTGTATCAAGCCGTCCAGTGCTATACTATATTAGGAAATTGTAACGAGTGTATTTCTGTGTCCAAAGTATAAGTGTAATAGAAGTACCATAAATACTGGGTGTATTCTACCATACTTTCCCTAAGCCGGTATAGAGACAGATTATAATTCAGTAAAACCTTGTACTAACCCATCTCCAGCCAACCCAGAATTTATTGTATTTGTCTCTGGGAAGATATTTGTAATACATGTGTGTAACAGTTCACTGCCTTGTTTTTGTGCCCAGTCCTTTCCTTAGAAATCCCGACCCGGTCTTGAATAAGAACCCGCTGTGAGTCTGCATATTTGATGGGACGAGAAGTCGCCCCTCAGAAACACGACAGGTAATAAGTTCACCTCTCGCCTATGTGTACAAGGGACGAGTAGTTGGCCCTCAAATACATGGCATAACACTCACCTTCCATAAGCCCCTCCTCCCCGCAACCAGACCAGACCCATGGCAGCAGTCCAGGTGCATTACTCTCTACTTGTGCCAGCCCTCATGAGAATCGGGCTGGGAGCTGTCTTGCAGTTTTCCCATGCAGTGGCACAGCAACTCCTGTTGGAATTGCTGGCAAGGGAACGACCATTGGTTCTTCCCCATCTGTTTCCCTCCTCCAGGAGCAGTATCACTGTTGCGCCAGTCGGTCAAACGTGTTTGAGGGCGTCCTTCGGATCCCTCCCGCCAACCCGGGGACAGGGAGCAGAGCCCTAGCAGCGCCACCCACCTGGCACGCCGCAGCTGCGTCAGCCTCCCAACAGGAGCGAGGTAACGCCTGTCAGGCCTGCCCCACCGAGAGCATCTGTTGGATATCTCTCTCCTGTCGCCCTCGGAGCGAGGGGCGCCTCGGCAACGCCTGTCGGGTTTGCCTGGCTCAGGGAGCACCCATCGGGTCTCCCCCTCTCTCCCCTCCATCAGGGCACCTTGGCAACGCCTGTTGGGCTTGCCAGGTTCAAGGAGCACCCACCGGATCTCCTTCCCGTGGAGTTACGGCAGCGGCCATGGAGCCTGCCAGGCTGAGGGCGTGAGTTCCGGCTCCCCCTCCTCCACGAAGCCGGAGACTCCTGAAGGGGAGCGAGTCTCTGGCTCGGCCCGACCCTCCTGTGACCAAGTAGGACATTCTCTCTCTCCCCTACAGGTCCAGCATGTGGCGGAACATGACCTGCTGCCCGCCTCCCGACCCTGACGGACTCCCAGGGGCACCCAGGCCACAGGCGACTCCAGATGGCCCCCTCTTCCTTCCAAGACCGCAGCCCTCGACCCGCGAGAGGCGCGCCCTCCTCTCCGGACTCCCCGGGTCCGCCTGGCCCTCCCCGCACTCCGACCACAGCCCAGGCCTTCTGCCGGGCGACTCACCTCCTGGATCTCTTTGGTCCTAGTCCTGAAGGCCCGAGGACCCCCAGTGTTTCCTCCCAATGTGAGGTCACGCCCTCACCCCCTGCCGGCCTCCTTCCTACACCTGCCCGACACCTGAACCTCCAGAGAGCGTGAGGACTCTCCCTCCCGCTCCTGTCATCACTCCTGGCCCTGGTGATATACGTGATTCCCCCTAGTGATTTCAGTGACTTCTCTTTCCCTTAGTGAATCCCATCCCTCCTTCTCCTCCCCAGTGTACTGTGTTCCCCACTTTACGAATGAGCCCCACTGTGATTCCTCTAGTGATCCCCAGTGGACTTATCACCGAGTCCCGGTTCAGTATCGCTCACAGAGTATAAGGGAGAAAACCTCTACCATGGGGTATAAGGCCAGAAACAGACCTGAACTTATTGTGTAACCATAACACGGACACATAGTGAGCCACAGACTCATCCTTCCCAGTGTGCCACTCTGCTATTATATGTGTAACTTAAGTTGTTATAACTGAACTCTGCAAGTGCCAGGTGTAGTATTCCATATTCTACTGTTTTTCCAAATCTGGTAAATATATATGTGCTGTACTGGTTTGCCTGTGTTTATGCCCTGTTCCTTTGGTATATGTTCTAACACAGTTGTGCAGTAAAGGACCCCAAAAGCTCGTGCCTGTGACTTGTGGTGTGATTAGTCGCACCTTAAGACACAGCGGTAAACCTGAGGTTTGAGCCTGTGCTCTTACAGAACGAGAAGTCGCGCTTAAAAACACAGCGGATAACATAAACAAACCCTGAGTGTTCTGTGGTCTTAAACTTGGGTGTTTCTAATAATAAAATTTGAGTATATATAGAAGTGAATGCAACTTTTTACAATAAATCAAAGGTCTTTATACTCCAGAAAATACTTGTGACTGCCAAGCAGTGAGATGATCATCTGTATGAGATTCTTCTATATGGAACAAAGCAAACCTGTCTAGTCTGGCCTCCAGGATGCATGGGGATATTTGAAGGTAATTTTAAGTAAAAAAAAGTGCGTCTTGTACCCCGCAAAATATGGTAAATACATACCGGTACATACTGTTATGGTATCAGAAACACACAGGCATGGTTAGGTTAATAGAGAATTGTGAAAATGGCACAATAATGAAGAAACTCGTACCATACAGAGACGAGATCAGTTTGAGGTAAAGGGTTCTTAGGCTAGGGGGTGGAGAGATGGTGGTCTCTGCCACCTGTGATTGAATCGTTGAATAGGACATCTTTAAATCCCTCAGTGCCATCAGAAACCACAGATTTTGCACAATCATTGACTGCAGAAACCACCTTAGGTGGATAATAATGAAGTTTTTTAGGCCGAAAATGCGTGATAACAGCAGGAGTGCAGATTTCCATCTAGCTCTGATAATGAAATTGCTATAACCAAGGGATCACTGAACCCAATAAGGAATAATTCTTATTAACATCTGAAGAGTCAACTAATTAATCAGAAACATGGTAAGGCTTAAGCCGATTCAAGTGGACACTATGGTCTTGCAGTTTCTCGGACACCTCCTGAAATGTGTGTGTAAACGGGCCCAGTCTTCCATAAAACCCGAAGAAGAATAGTCCACCTCTGAGCAGGAGCATTATTTGCAACAGCCATATTGCCAAAAGTACCTCTCAAAACTAATGAACCAACTAAAATAACCTTAGAAGACTTGGCATGCTTGTTGTAATCCTGAGCATACTCCTCACTCACTAGTTGAGCTGATTCTCTTGCCTTAACAAGACATCTAATGTGGCCACCCATGTTGTCCTCACTGTAACAGACAATTTGGTTAGTTAGTCCTACAGAATAAGGGAAGTGATGACGCATGAAAATATGCATGGACTGGTTCCCTATAGTATGATGAATGGCAGCATTCAAGACAGGCCTGACCTTGGGTGTGCAGTCATCCCAGGTCAGCAGAGCATCAACACACTTTATCAAGAGTGCATCCATTGTACTTCTGTTCAACGGTTGCACCATGCCATTTGCCTATGGATAAAATGGTGTTGTAACAGCATATTTAGTCTGAACAATCTGGCTTATTCTAGAGAAAAGATTACTCACACATTCATATCTCTTGTTAGTCTGCAATACCCTAGGTGCTCCAAATGTCATGTAGTGTTTGATGTAAGCATCTGCAATGACTTCAGCTTCCTTAGAAGGGAAAGAGATTAATTGTATGTATCTACTTAAATGGTCAATAAGCAATACAGTAATACATATCTGTTACCACTGTAGAAAATGTGCAGGTCTAGCACATCAGCATTTACATGACCCAGTGGTTCCACAAGAGTCGGTTGACTGGCTAAAGGAGCTCTTGTTTGCACCGAATCCTTCTTATGTTTCTGTTGACAAGCTAAACATGCGTTTACATAATCCTTGATAACTATAAAATACCGGTAGAATGTTCCAAAAATAAGAGTAGGTCCTCGAACCTAATTTCATTCAATTTACTCATGTTACTCTATGGACCCATTTCCCCATCGACCCTACTTTCCTCCCATGGACGCAGTTCCCCGGTGAACCTACTTTCTCGCCTGGACATTTTTCACCCCCTGGATATATTTTTATCACATAGATCTATTTTTTACCCCTGTGGACCTATTTTCCCTCAACTGACTTTTCTTCAATGGAATTATTTTTCACCATGGACCTATTTTCTCTTCATGGGGTGAAATACAGGAGTTAGGGGTTAGAGCCACCAACCACCCTGCAAGCGGAGCAGACGACACCAGCTCCCCCAACCCCCCCCCCA
>JAGKTI010003801.1:43887-54633 GCA_018397915.1 Birgus latro
ACACACACACACACACACACACACACACACACACACACACACACACATTGTAAGGAAAATGCACCATAATGCTGTGCTGCAGCTGGTAGAGGTTAAAATGCACTGCCCTTAACTGTATTGATTATTCTACCTTGGACTGCTATGTAAAGCACATCCCTGCAGTGAGGAGGTAGAGTATGCCTATTTCATCTTGGTTACAGTTCATTTCTTCATGCTTTGTGATTCAAGAAGTAAGGTTTAGAGATATCAGCCCTTAGTATACATGTTGAGGTGTAAAGTATGGCTTCACATTGTAGAATGGTCCTGACAGTCATTGGAATTCAGTGAATGCTCTTCATTGTTGTTAATAATCATCGTGATTTAGGCATTTCACCACATTGGTCATTGTCAACCCTGATAAAATGTTTTCCTTTACTTATTCATTGTAGTAATGTACCTGTTTTAGCTAAATTTGTGGTATATCATCTCATCCTTAATTTGACTGTGTGAGGTATACATAGTCTATACATCACACTACGAATGAAAGAAAATACTGTAATAAGAAAATGAGAATAGGAAGGTGTGGGAAATAGTTGTTGAAGAACTGAGAACATGGTATTGTAAAGGGGCTGAGACAGAGATGTTAAAGCTTGTGGTAATTAATGAACTGAACAGGATGGGGTCATGATTTTGTTGGGATAGAGTAGGGAAGAGAATGGGGGAGAGTTTGGAAGTGCATCACTGAGGATGAAAAAAATGAATAAAAATGAAGTGTGTGAAAATAAGGAAGTTTGCAGATGAGGATGTGGGAGTGTGGGAATAAGAAAATGTGTGAGTGGTCATGAGGAAGTGTGTGAATAGCGAGGATGGGGAAGTGTATGAATAAGGATAAGGAGGGTGTAAATGAGGATGAACCGTGTAAGGGTGAGGAAGTGTCTGTGGGGGTGAGAAAGTAATTAAGGATGAAGTGTATTGATGAGGAAAGTAGTTGACGAGGAGGAATATTGTGTGATGAGTGTGTGAGGGTGGGAAAATGCGTGGCTGAGATGTGGAAATACGTAAATGAGAGAGTGAATTGGTGAGGATGTGAAGTGTATGTGACGATGAAGAGCGTAAGTACCTATCTGGAACTGAGTGGGTGAGGATGAGATACTGAGTGAGTGGGTGGGAATGTGGAAGTGTGTGGGTAGGAGTCAGAAGCTGAGCAGGTGTGGATGAGTCAGTGAGTGAATGAGAATGTGGAAGTGCCTGAGAAAGCAAGGAGTAGCAGTAATGAATGGGTAACGCTGGTAGGGAAAATGAGGCTAGGAAGGAAAGATCAGGAAACTGGGTGAGGAGAGGGATCAATGTCACTCCCGCATTGCACCGCTACCACCACCACACCCTGCACCTCCCTTACCACGACACCCACACCCTACACTTCCTTTACCACACTCACACCCTGCACCTCCCTTACCACCACACCCACACCCTGCACCTCCCTTACCACCATACACCTCCCTTACCACCACACCCACTCCCTGCACCTCCCATGACACCACATCCACACCCTACCCCTCCCTTACCACCACACCCACACCCTAAACCTTCCTTAACCACAACCACCACAACCTACCCCTCCCTTGCCACCACACCCACACCCTACCCCTCCCAAAGCATCACACACCCTACCCCTCTGATACCACCACACCCACACCCTACCCTCCCATACCATCACCACATCCACACCTTACTCCTCCCATAGCATCACACCCACACCATACTCCTCATCTAATTCCACATCCACATCTTATCCCTCTCTTATCACCATACCCACACCCTCCTCCTCCCATACCAACACACCCACAACCTACGCCTCACTTAGTACCACACCTACACCCTATACCTTCCTTACCATTATACCCACACCCTACCCCTCCCTTACCACCACATCCACACCCTTCACCACCCTTACCATCACCACACACTATCCCTCCCTTACCAACACACCGTACAGACCCTTTCCACCACCACCAAACCATGCATCTCCCACAGCACCATCACAACCTCACCATCACCACCACCACCTTTAGTTGACAAAATTCCCCAAGTCCACTGACACAGTGTTGCCAACCAGTGAAGACCAAAATTCCCCACAGCTCCAGGCCAAAATTCCCCATTCACTAATAATGTAATCTCTAATTATTTTTGCACAGGTTGTCTAATACACAGAATATTGCAAACATATTAAGAAGAAATTGTTATTCACAATTGGCTGATTAAAATACAGGTTTTTCTACTTGTGTATACTATTATTTTGAGGAAAATAAAAACAATGGCTGTAGAAGTAATGTACTTTTTGGGTTATGACGAACATTAAACATACAGTATCAACAATATGCTTTTGGGTAATGTTACTGTTATGCTGCGTGTTTAAGGTTCAACTCCTTGTACACTGATCATGGGCTATTATGCTAGGGTTCTTTTCAAGATCGGGTCTAGTGCATACAACTAAAGGAACAGGGCATAAAAACCAGGCAGAACCAACCTTAAATGTATATTACCTTAGTCAAAACACTGACAGATGCAGATACTGTTATGTGACGGGTTTAAGGTCCAACTACTTGTCCTTTAGACACGACACCTAATGCGGAGTCCTCTTTCTAGATCGGGTTAGGTATTCCAGCAACACTAGGAACAGGGGATAAAAACTCTTTTTTTTTTTTTTTAATGCAAGGAAGAAGGAACCAAAGGCCACAGGCCTGCATACTGTTCCTTCCAAGAAAAAGCAAAAACAATACAAAAGAGAGCCAAATTTAAGATCTGTTCATTTCGAGATGCCTGGACACACTGCGTTTGAAAGACTGGAGATCATAGGAAGTAGGAAATACAGACGGAGGAAGACAGTTCCAGAGTTGACCAGTTGCATAAATGAAGGACTGGGAGTAACGGTTAACTCTTGCATTAGAGAGCTGGACAGAAAAGGGATGAGAGTTTGTTGCTAGACGGGTACTACGTGCCCATCGTAGAGGTAGAGGGATGCAAGCAGACAGTTCAGAGGAACAGTGACCATTGAAGTAGCGATAGAATAGAGATAAGGCTGCAACAGTACAGCGAAGAGACAAAGGTTGAAGGGAATCAGTAAGAGGAGGAGAGTTAATGAGACGAAAAGCCTTTGACTCCACCCTATTGAGAAGAGATGCATGTGGAGAGCCTCCCCACACATGAGAGTTGTACGCCATACACGGGCAAATAAAACCCGTGTACAAGGTCAACAACTGTGCAGGGGTAAAGAAAGTTCGGAATCGGCTTAGCACACCTAATCTCTTGGAAGCAGATTTCACAAGAGATGTAATATGTTCTTTCCAAGATAAATCCCGAGAGAATGAAACCCCAAGCATGTTCAAGGATGATGCAGGACATAACTGTTCATTATTAAACATTAGTGGGTAATCCTGAGGAAGATTTTGTCAGGTTGATAAGTGTAAGAACTGAGTTTTTGATGCATTAAAAATAACAAGATTATTTTTACCCCAATCAGTGATACGAGCCAAGTCAGACATTAGGTGTGCCATAGCCTCATCCCTTTTTTGTTGAAGTAACTGCTGAGATGGATTTTGCAGAAACTGAATGGAAAGGTGAAGGGTGGAATCATCAGCATATGAGTGGATAGGGTTAGATGTACAGCTTAGAAGGTCATTGATGAATAAAAGGAAGAGAGTTGGTGATAGGACAGAACCCTGAGGAACACCACTGTTGATAGGTCTAGGAGAAGAACGATGTCCATCTACAACAGTGGCTATAGAACGACCAGAAAGGAAGCTAGAGATGAAGGCATAGATAGAAGGATAGAAACCGTACGAGGGCAGTTTGGAAAATAAAGACTTATGCCAGACTCCATCAAAAGCCTTTGAGATGTCAAGTGCGATGGCAAAGCTTTCGCCAAAGTCCCGAAAGGAGGTTGACCAGGAGTCTGAAAGATAGGTGAGAAGATCGCCAGTGGAGCGTCCCTGACGGAACCTATACTGACGATCAGAAAGAAGGGTGTGACAGGAAAGATGCTTTAAAATTTTTCTGTTAAGAATTGACTCGAAAACTTTGGAGACACAGGATGTTAAAGCAATTGGACGATAGTTAGATGGTTGGGAATGGTCACCCTTCTTTGGGACTGGCTGAATGAGAGCAAACTTCCAGTAAGAAGGAAAGGTACAAGTTGATAGACAAAGGCGAAAGAGTTTACCTAGGCAGGGTGTGAGCACAAAAACACAGTTTTTGAGGACAACAGGAGGGACTCCATCAGGACCATATGCCTTGTTAGTATTGAGGCCAGAGATGGCAGAAAATACATCAGCTGAAGAAATTTTAATGTCAGACAATAGGAAGTCAGAGGGGGGAAATGATGGAGGAATAGCACCGGAATCGTCTAAGGTGGAATTGGAGGAGAAAGTCTGAGCGAAGAGATCTGCTTTATCAGTAGAAGAAATAGCTACAGAGCCATCAGAGTAGAAAAGAGGAGGGAAGGATGATGAGGTAAAGTTGTTGGAATGGTTTTTGGCAAGGTGCCAGAAGGAGCGAGAAGAATTTGAGTTGGAGAGTTGAGAACATTTAGCACGGATGAAATTATTTTTAGCAGAGTGAAGAACAGACTTAGCACGATTCCAGGCAGAAATATATGAAAGATGTGATTCAGGGGTGGGTTGGCTCCAGTACCTCTTATAGGCATATCAGCCTGGCAAACTCCACACACATGCCGACGCCCTCTCCGGACTACCCATAAGCTCCATCCATGCCACTCCCACCCTCCTGCATCAGTGGCATGAAAAAGACCACCCAGACTGGATGCCATCACACATATTTTCCATGCTCCAAAGACATGGCAACCACCTGTGCACCCACTCAGGCCACTTCACACTAGACCCAGACACTGCCCTCGACACCTTAATCCACCTACACTCAGACAATGGAATTCATCTTGGGACCAAAAAAACTCCTTCAGATATTCAACGACATTTATTGGACCCCAAACCACTCCCCCCTCGCCAAACAAGTCGTCCAGGCCTGCCGAGCCTGTGCACTCGGAAAAGACACCACCCCCGTGCACCATGCCCATCAGGTAACATCCTGGTTGGCAAACCTTGGCAGCTCCTATCAGTTGACGTCGTCGGACCTCTTCCACCCAAATCCAGCTATAAGTACATAATCACATTTGTCGACACATATTCTAAGTTCCTGATTGCCTGTCCGGCAAAAGAACACCACGCACTCGCCATCACAGATGCACTCGTCCGCCATGTGTTCCCCTACTTTGGCATCCCTCAGGCCCTCCACGCCAACAATGCCCCAGAATTCACCAGCAAGGTATGGACAGAGCTTGCCAGATTATTCAGCTACAACATTTCCCATTCCTCACCATATTGGCCGCAAGGAAATGGGATCTGTGAAAGGAGCCATCGGACCCTCCTCAACCAAGTGCAAACTAGAATCCAGGAAACGCAAAATGACAACTGGCCAGCTCACGTCCAGATCGTGCAATGGAGGATGAACTCCTGCCCTCGTGAGGACGGGACCACCCCACACGAGCGAGTATTCAGCAAAGCGCCCCTTCTCTTATCACTCTGCCATCACCTGCAATCACCTCCCCCACCTCCAACCCCCTGCACCACCTCAAATGGAAACTACACCACCTTCAAAACACTCAGGACCTAAAACCCGATGCTCCACCAGCCAGCCCCTACAAGCCAGGCGACTCTGTTGTGGTTGCAACACTACCCATCCCAAACAAACTAGCACCATGTTACACGGGTCCTTTCATGGTTGTAAAAATCCCAACCTATACCAAGTCGTCGTTCAGTATCATGACACCACCTGCACGTACCGAAATCGCCACGTTCATCGCTTCCTTTCACCTCCCACCCCACCACATCACTGTCCTCACCCGCCTTGTCTTCACCCTGCCCCTTCACAGGTGTGCAACACTGACTCATACTCTTGCTACATCACCCCCTCTCTCTCCTCACCTTCCCCCAGGCCCCCCTCCACCACAACCACACCAACCCCCAGGTCCTCACCTTTCCCCCAAACCCCCCACTCGCTCCCAGCGACCTCACCACACCCACTCACCTCCCCTGTCACACCGTCACCTCCAAGCCCAGCACCACGCGCCCACTCGATGCCCCCACGCCCACCACCTTTGCCCCATTCCAGCAGACACCCTGCTTCCCCATCCCCCTCCATCACTCCTTCACCACCACCCAGAACCACCCCTGTACCTGCTCACACACCAACCACCCATTCCACCCACCCACCACCTACACCAACCTCACCTCACCCGACACCACGTGGCCAACCTGCCTCCTCACGCCCACCACCTTCGCCCACTCCCCACCCCACTCACGCCAGCAGCCACTCCACCTCCTCCACACACTCCTGCACCACCACCCCGAATCACACCACCTGCCCACCACCCAGATGCCCACTCCACTTCCTCATGCCCACGCCAGTACTCATCACCACATGAACCAGATCAGGACGCCTGTCATGCCCTCCAGCCAGATATAACCCAACACCCTCACTTCCACCCACACCAACACCCACCACACCACCCCCCCCCCAACACCCCCCCCCACACTCTACACCACACCAGATGGAAAACTCCAGTAGCCCACAATACTAAGCCGATTAGGCCGACCCCTCCACGGCCTCATAAAAGCAGGGCGACCTCACTTATCTCCAGTCTGCGGCCGGCCCCTACAGGTTACTCACCTCACTCCCTGCTGCCAAGATGAAACTCAAGCACATCTTATGGACCCTGGCCAGAGGAACCAAGCGCCGGGTCAATGGCACAACCCAACTCATCCACCTTCTCCGGCAGACACACCAACCATCCACCCTGACTCTCATCTGCTCCCCATACCAGGAGCCAAACCACCCGACGCACTATTGGACAAACCTGCTCCACCACCTCATACACTCTACTGCAAGCATGTGCCACCTTCAGCCACGGGGACGTGACTTCCACCCCTGTGAAGGTGGTGAAATGCCCACCCGGCAGAGCAACCCAGACACCAGCTCCCTAGGAGGAGGACATGGGGAAGCAACACCCATCCTAAGAGGAGGCCACGGGGAGGTTGACAATTGCTCCGCGCCACTCCAACCCACGTCCCCAGTGACCTTATGCCCCTCTTACCCCAGCCACATCCCCGGGAAGTGTATCGGCCAGGTGCATTATTCTCCAATGAGGGCAATGCTAACCAGACTCGGGGTGGGACTGACCCTTACACAGTCCCAAGTAGGCCCTCAGCTACAGAGTTCACCAGACCTGAGGCTAGAAAAGGGAGAGAGACCACCGGTCCTCAAAAACCTACTACACCCCAGGGGAGCAGCGGCGCAGTAGAGACCACTGGTCCTGCTGTAGAAGGGAAGTCCACCAGACTTCCTTCTTCCACCACTCGCCATAGGGAGCAGGTGTCTCGGAATGTCCACCAGACAACCCACCCCTATTCTCCTCAGGAGGGGAGCGGAGCCGTGGTAGAGTTCACGTACCTGCCACAGGGGGAGAGACCACTGGTCGTCCCCCAACAGCAACTTTTCCCTGGCAGCAGGAGAGCGGTAGAGTCTGCCGGACCTACCGCAGGAGTCAAGAAGTTCGCCAGACTTCCTCCTCCGGTTGTCCCCAGAACAAGTGGTCCCCTGACACCGGACCTGTTGGACCGAGGGAGAGTCCACTGGACCTCCTTCATCCACTCACCCGGGAGAGAGCCTGGGTAGAGTCCTCCGGACCTACTTCCTCTGCCCCAGCGTGGAGCTCTTGCAGAGTCCACCGGACCTGCCATGTCGAGGGAGAGACCACCGGTCATCCCTCCTCCACTAGCCTGGAGGCTCCCTATGAGGGTGCCGTCTGTGGCTCAGCCCGCCCCTCCAGAGGCCAAGTAAGATGCCCCTTCTGCTCCCCCTCCTCTACAAAGGCCAGAGACTGCTCCCCAGTCAGCCTACTGATGGAGAGAGCCTGGAGCAGCACCCCGGCAGAGCCACCCAGCAGCTGACGGACTCTCCTATGGCTAGTGGCCGCAGACAACCCCTGACAGCCGTCCCCTCCTGACGAGACCGTAGCCCCAGGACCTCAAGGGCCACCCCGCCTGACCCCAGGCTCGGTCCAGCCCGGACCCTCCTCCAGGACCCCCACCAAGGCCAAGGGCAGGCACCAGGCAGTGCACTTTCTAGCCCTGTTTGGCTCCAGTCCTGAGGGCCCCCACACCCCTACAGCCCCTGGCAGGAAAGGGCTGCCCCACACGCCACCCTCCAGCCTACATCGGACTCCAGCCATCGCCACACGAGACCGGCATCCTTACCGGGACCGCACTCTTGACGGTCCTCCCCTTATGCCGGGCCGTCACCTGCACCTACCTGTGCCATGATCTCAGTGCACCTCAGTATCTCACCAGTGACTCGTGCAACAACTCTGTCCCACCATAGTGCTATAGACTCAGAGTGCATTCCCTACCCAGAGTGTCGTGACCCCTTTGTAATATCTGTACCCTCCCCTTTGCAGAACCCAGAACCAGAACATAGTGACGCCTTCCCCCTGTGCAAAACTGTAACCCCTCTGTGATACCGTGACCCTTGTGTGTAAAATGTACTATTATGTCTCACGACCCCTGTGTAATATCTGTGCCCCAGTTGTAACGTCACGACCCCTGTGTAATATCTGTGCCCCAGTTATAACGTCACGACCCCTGTGTAATATCTGTGCCCGAGTTGTAACGCCACGACCCCTGTGTAATATCTTTACCCATCAATAGTGTCATAGCCCTGTGGAATACTTCCCCTTGGAGACATAGTGTTGTGATATATGCTCTATGTTGTCAAATATATAGAATTTCCCTATGTACGTGTAGTGTTAAGTCCACTGTATCTGTCTGTGAGGTAATATACGTGTAAGACCGGTTAGCCTGTGTTTGAGCCCTATCCCCTGTCTACATGTTCTACCCCGGTCATGAACAAAAGAACCAAAGCACATGGCCGAATCTGAGCCAAAGTAGTTGGTCTCAGAATATGCTGCATAACACCATGATTCACAGTTTCACACAACAGTGTAGATATTTAACAAAGAAAAATATGCTTTTTAAACAGTGCGGGGTATGTGTTTGTCCTAATCGTGGAATACTAGCTTTGAAAGCACCCCATTGCACACTTAAAATGTAACCATCTGGAAGCAGATACAAGGCTGTGTCTTCATATGATCGATGCTGATGGTAACATGCCCACTAGTGACTGAAATACACACACTGACAAGACACCAAAAGCAGGAGAGCGCGACAACCATCCCATGAAGGGATGACTGGGGTGTGACCCTCACCCTAGGAGGAGACAACAGGGAGGCTGAAAGAGAGCGCAGGGGTCAGAGCAAAATGGGAATATCTCCCCTGCCGCCCTACGCCCCTCTTGCCCGCAACTGAATCTACCTGGAGCATGCAGTCCTGGCACACTACACCCCAGCCAGGCCAGTGCTCATCAGGTTCAGGGCAGGGCTAATAGACTAGCCCCAGACAGCATCCACGTGACGGTCACCAATCGCACCAGGAGAGAGACGGTCATCAGCCGCTACAAAGCTGCTTCCCTCCCACAGCAGGACCAAGTGACGGCCACTAGCCGCACTTAGCGAGAGATGGCCACCAGCCGCTCTCTTATTAAAAGCACTCCTGGGAACAGGATCTCGGTGATGGCTCTAGCTGCACCAGCAGGCAGGTGACAGCCACTAGCCACATCTCGACTGCAACCCCAAGAGGGGACCTAAGTACGGTGACGGCCACCAGCCGCACCGGCAGGAGGGTGACCGCCACTAGCCACACTACTTCTGCAGTCCCCCTGGATGACGCGACCCCAGTAACAGACACCAGCCACACCAGCAGGCAGGTGACGGCCAATAGCCGCATCTCGACTGCTGTCCCGCCGGGAAGCAGGACCTCGGTGATGGCAACCAGCCGCACCGGCAGGCCAGTGATGGCCACTAGCCACACTGAGACTGCAGTCTTTCTGGGGCAAGATACCTCGCTGACGGCCTGCAGCCGCACCGGTGGGCGTGTGACAGCCACTAGCCGCACTCCGCCTGCAGCCAGTCCGGAGCACAGGAACTCAGTGACGGTTTCCAGCCGCACTGAGGAGGAGACAGCCTCCAGACGCTCAACGCCCATTGGTCTAGGGACTTGGCGATGGCAATCAGCCGCATCAAGGAGAGGACGTCTATGAGCCGCCCCTTGCCCCCTACCCCTGTGCCTTCCCCTTCTGAGGAAGTCCCTTGCTCGCCCCACCAACTCCTGCTGCCGAGCAGGACCCCTCTCCTTCTCCCCATACAGTGGCAGTTCCCAGGAGAAGCCGCACCTGGAGGAGGTCTGGCAGGGCCCCATTGTGACCCCCAGAATACGAGTCCTACAACCAGCATCCCAATGACGACGCCCTCTGCCGGACTCTCCATGGAAGGGATGCCACAGGCCCCACCTGATGAAGGCCCAGACAGAAAGAGACCGCAGCCCTCGGACTCGTAGGGACATCCCCAAAACCTCGGGATAAGACCGCCCCAGCCCCGCCAGACAGCGTCTTGCACAACAGAGTCAGCGCCGACAGGCACGCCTACTCTCACTGTTCAGGCCCAGTCCAGAGGCACGGACCTCTCCTCGAGGCTCTTGTAGCGATGGGCCCCTCTCCACGCCACACCGCAGCCCAGCCCAGATGACTTGGCCCTGGACCACTGCCCCGTGCCACCTGATGGGGACCTTACCCGACAGGACCCCC
>JAGKTI010003802.1:0-31755 GCA_018397915.1 Birgus latro
TGTTAATCTTTTCTCTCCCTTGGGCTCCTCCCATCATAACCATATTACCTTAACCTGTCGTATCGCTCCAGTATGGCCTGTGGACCCTCCAAAGAAACACTGCCTGTGGCACTTTGGAGCTGCAGATTGGGAGGCCTTGAGGCAGTACTTCTTTGATTTTCCTTGGAATGATTATTGCTTCCATGGCCGGGAGCCATCTGAGTCTGCCTTGTGCATTACGGAGGTTATTCTCTCGGGCATGGAAGCATACATTCATTTCTCATATCCTCTGACTATTGCAAGAAAGCCTTGGTTTAATCACGCTTGTTCTAATGCTGTCCGCAACAAGGAGAGGACCTATAAGAGGTACCGGAGCCAACCCACCCCAGAATCACATCTTTTATATATTTCTGCCCGGAATCGTGCTAAGTCTGTTCTTCGCTCTGCTAAAAACAATTTCATCCGTGCTAAATGTTCTCAACTCTCCAACTCAAATTCTTCTCGCTCCTTCTGGCACCTTGCCAAAACCCTTTCCAACAACTTTACCTCATCATCCTTCCCTCCTCTTTTCTACTCTGATGGCTCTGTAGCTATTTCTTCTACTGATAAAGCAGATCTCTTCGCTCAGACTTTCTCCTCCAATTCCACCTTAGACGATTCCGGTGCTCTTCCTCCATCACTTCCCCCCTCTGACTTCCTCTTGACTGACATTAAAATTTCTTCAGCTGATGTATTTTCTGTCATCACTGGCCTCAATACTAACAAGGTATATGGTCCTGATGGAGTCCCTGCTGTTGTCCTCAAAAACTGTGTTTCTGTGCTTACACCCTGCCTAGGTAAACTCCTTCGCCTTTGTCTATCAACTCGTACCTTTCCTTCTTGCTGGAAGTTTGCTCTCATTCAGCCAGTCCCAAAGAAGGGTGACCATTCCCAACCCTCTGACTATCGTCCAATTGCTTTAACATCCTGTGTCTCAAAAGTTTTCAAGTCAATTCTTAACAGAAAAATTTTAAAGCATCTTTCCTGTCACAACCTTCTTTCTGATCGTCAGTATGGGTTCCGTCAGGGACGCTCCACTGGCGATCTTCTCACCTACCTTTCAGACTCCTGGTCATCCTACTTTCGGGACTTTGGCGAAAGCTTTGCCATTGCACTTGACATCTCAAAGGCTTTCGATCGAGTCTGGCATAAATCTTTAATTTCCAAACTGCCCTCCTACGGTTTCTATCCTTCTGTCTGTGCCTTCATCTCTAGCTTCCTTTCTGGTCGTTCTATAGCCGCTGTTGTAGACGGCCATCGTTCTTCTCCTAGACCTATCAACAGTGGTGCTCCTCTGGGCTCTGTCCTATCACCAACTCTCTTCCTTTTATTCATCAATGACCTTCTAAGTTGTACATCTAACCCTATCCACTCATATCCTGATGATTCCACCCTTCACCTTTCCATTTGGTTTCCACAACGTCCATCTCAGCAGTTGCTTCAACAAAAAAGGGATGAGGCTATGGCATACCGAATGTCTGATTTGGCTCGTATCTCTGATTGGGGTAAAAATAATCTTGTCATTTTTAATGCGACAAAATCTTCCTCAGGATTTCCCACTAATGTTTAATAATGAACAGTTATGTCCTGCATCATCCTTGAACATGCTTGGGGTTTCATTCTCTCGGGATTTGTCTTGGAAAGAACATATTACATCTCTTGTGAAATCTGTTTCCAAGAGATTAGGTGTGCTAAACCGATTCCAAACTTTCTATACCCCTGCACAGTTGTTGACCTTGTACACGGGTTTTATTCGCCCGTGTATGGAGTACAACTCTCATGTGTGGGGAGGCTCCCCACATGCAGCTCTTCTCAATAGGGTGGAGTCAAAGGCTTTTCATCTCATTAACTCTCCTCCTCTTACTGATTCCCTTCAACCTTTGTCTCTTCGCTGCACTGTTGCATCTTTATCTCTCTTCTATCGCTACTTCAACGGTCACTGTTCCTCTGAACTGTCTGCTTGCTTCCCTCCACCTCTACGACGGGCACATGGTACCCATCTAGCAACAAACTCTTATCCCTTTTCTGTGCAACTCTCTAATGCAAGAGTTAACCGTTACTCCCAGTCCTTCATTTATGCAACTGGTCAACTCTGGAACTGTCTTCCTCTGTCTGTATTTCCTACTTCCTATGATCTCCAGTCTTTCAAACGCAGTGTGTCCAGGCATCTCGAAATGAACGAATCTTGAATTTGGCCCTCTTTTGTATTATTTTTGCTTTTTCTTGGAAGGAACAGTATACAGGCCTGTGGCCTTTGGTTCCTTCTTCTTTGCATTAAAAAAAAAAAAAAAAACTGGCCAAACAGCCCCAAGTCCCTAAGGAAGTCCACGGCTGAGATCAGGCTTTCCCAAAGAGCTCTCGAGGAGTGTATGTTATGTTGTTGGCATAGGTGATTGTGTGCAATGCAGTCTTCCATAATGTGCTTAATATTATGGGGTGCTGTGTTGCATCCTGGACAGGCATCAGCAACAGAGTCACCCAGTCTCTTCTGATAACTTAAGAGGGCTGGATGATGCCCACGTCTCAGCCTGGCCAGGTGGACCCTGTCCTCACGAGGGAGATAGGATTCAGAAGGATGGACATCAGGAGGCCGTGCTTGCAGCTGTGTGGTCTTTGAGTGACTGAATGGAGCGGCGAGTGATTTGAGTATGGATATGCTTCTGGAAACTGGTCTGAGGCGAGCAAGGTGGTAGAGATGACAGTATTTGTGTATGATAGTGTGTGCTGGGTGTTATTTTGATGATCCTTGGTGTGTGTGGATGTGCTGCCATGTAGTGTAGTGGATGTTGTGGGTTTGTGGAGGCTGCAGTGAGAATTTGGGTGCCTTTCATGTCTAGATGAACCTTGACTTTGAGGACTTTGGTTTCTTGGTGTAGGTGGTCTGTAGGTGTAGTAGCTTTGCAACCTCTGATTATTTTTAGGGCCTTGTTCTGTATGGTCTGAAGTGTGTTATAGTGAGGTTAGGAGCCCAAGCAAGGCTTGCATAATTCATCACTGAGTGTATATATTGTTTGTATACTGTGGTGGTGGTTTCTTTGTTGTATCCAAATGTTGTATGGGCAAGTAACCTCAAGGCATTGAGTCTTGGTGTTATTTGATGTTTGTGATGTGTTGTTTAAATGGCACTGATGTATTCTATGTTACACCAAGGATTTTGTGTGTGTGTTTATGATAGGGTAGTGTTTATGGTGAAGTGTGGAATGTGACTGTGTTCTACTGTCCAGTTTGTGAGAAGGGTCACTGTAGATTTGGCTGGGGCTATTTTGAGCCTGTTTGTTGTGAACCATTCATGTAGTGTGTTGAGGTAAGGTTGTATGTGTGTGTATGTGTTTGTGTTTTGGTGTGTACATGTAAGTTATGTCATCTGCATAGGAAGCTATGTGTATCTGTGGTCTGTGAGGTTTGGGTATGTTGTTCATGTATAAGTTAAAGAATGTAGGGGACAAACCAGATCCTTAACCACTGTTAAAGACAAGGGTGCTGGAATGAGTGTGTGATGTCTGTAGTGAGTCATCACCCTCCACATCTAGTGAAGAAGTGTTACTGGAAGCTGTAGATGCTGCCACTGGAAGTTGTAGATCCTGTTAAGGGGGCAGGAGAGGCCAGAAGTTCCAAAAGGCTATGAGCCTTATTGTATCCCAGATTGGCTGGAAAGACAGAATACTAAAACATTTGTAGACCCAAAGTGCTGGTTGTTAAAGGAAAGGGACATTAAATGTGTTAATAGACAATGACTGGCTGAGGTAGGTAGATGAAATACAAGTGGACTGTCCCTGAACAAGAGAGCTTAGGATAAGACTGTAGGCCTAGTTTGCTTGGCCTCAAAAGACATAAATATCATGTGTTAAGGCCTGCTACATAAGCAGCAGTTACACTCACTGAGTAAGTGAAAGTTGCAATGTCCAGTGCTGCAGTGAAGGTGCAGTCTGTAAGTCTGAGAAGTGTGTTCTAGAAGAGGTGTTGGTATTGTAGGGGCCAGTGGAGACCAGATACCGTAAGTTGGTAGTGGGTCATCATACAAGTGTGCCACTGTATCAGGTGAGGAAGTATGTAGCTGAAGGATTTTAGGTTTGATGCCCAGCATTCTTTGGTGATGTTCAGATTGGCAGGAGATGAATTGATGTAACTTCCTCATCTTCTCCCACCTTTGCTTCAAAAAAAGAAACAAAAAAAAGTTAAGGCTGAGCCAGATTATGCGAGCTGATGATGCATTGAGCATCAGCTTGCTGTAACTCTAGGAATTAAGGAGATTTTTATAATAATTTGCAAACACACTGAACTTACAGCAACTCTTACTAGAACTGTTGGCTTAGTGGGGTAAATCCTTCACTTACTTTATGTATGTGCACAGTAATGTAGTGTGTGAAGCCTCATTCCTTAAGGTTCCTTTACAGTCTCCAGGCAGATCTTTTTTTCTTTTACGGTGCACTGTTGTAACACCTGTTGTATAATATTTTGCCTTTTTATACATTATTTGGAGATGTAGAGACCCTATCGTAGGCTGCTATTGCCCATTTTATGTAAACCTTTCTTTATCTTACAACTTTCCATTACATTTATATTGACTATTTTTGCATGATTTTTCTTAAGCTTAGGAGGGAACTCTCATATTAAGAGTTAGAAGTATTTGCTATTTAGGTCCTTGCCATAATGACAGTTTTTCTATTTTTATATCAGTGATCACCTGATAATTTGCAGTATCTTAGGAAAGAACTCTTCAGCTAGAGGGATTAAAGATAGCATTCACCCTCCTGGTACTCCCTTTTGTGGCATTACATAATCAAAAATTTCCTATTGGGTGTAGGGGATTGAATTCATGGATGCAATGCAAGACCTTCATTTAAACAAGACCATCATTATATTCTAATCAGATTGGCCTGAGTTTAACCTAATGGCCTTAGTTTTAGCTTAATGAAAGTTAAAGTATTCAGTGATAGTTTGGCCACAGGATATACTTTACATTGTTGAGATACAATCATTATCCTTTTTTTGTCCAGTAGTTCTCTTCTGTTAATATATTTTTGCAGTATAATGTTCATTTAAGTCAACTCTTCTCTGAACCATATGCTTAAATTATGATAGCTAATAAATATGTGTTACCACAGACAGATGAAAATGAGGCCTGGGGAGCATGTCATTGATAAGCTGGATTCTATCGAAGACACCAAGGGCAATTCTGGAGACCGTGGACGACTTATCATCACAAACTTGCGACTCATTTGGCACTCCCAGACTACTCCGAGGGTTTCACTCTGTAAGTTAGTTTTGTATTGTATTGTCCCTTGCATAACTTAAGTAAACAGTACTGTGATTCTTATTATTAATACCACTAAAGTGTGTTAATATTGGGGGAGGGGTTGTGAGGGGTAGACCGAGAAAGACATGGGACGAGGTCATTAAGTGTGCCCTCAGGGTTAAGGGACTGAACAGGGAGGCTGCCACAGATCGAGCAGCATGGAGAGCTGTCATTAGGTGACCAAGGCTGATGCATGCAAACATGTTGGAGCCTTCAAAAACAAAAATGAAAACGAAAACCAGAGGTAGATGAATGTTTATTTTTATCCTTGCCAACATGCCTTTCTGTAATTTCACCATATTACTGTACAAAAAATGGTATGGTGAAAGAATCTCGATAAAATTTTGCGAGGATAGTACTTTGTTTTGGCTAAAGGATGAAGTTACTTAGTATTAGTTTAAGTACATCACCTCATTCTGTCTTTAGGTGGGAGAAAGAGTCAGGATGATGAGGATGAAGAAAGTACATTGTCAGAGTACAAGGACACAGTCGTACATTCTAAGAGTATTGGG
Source organism: Birgus latro (assembly GCA_018397915.1). Classification (NCBI taxonomy): domain Eukaryota; kingdom Metazoa; phylum Arthropoda; class Malacostraca; order Decapoda; family Coenobitidae; genus Birgus; species Birgus latro. Next base: position 5,827 of record JAGKTI010003802.1, read on the forward strand.
ACAAAAGATAAACCAAAAATTTTGTAGTGTTTATTGGGTTGTTGTTGTGTATTGGGTAAAATACATATGTGCAAAGTTATAATTTAATAGATAAATTTGGTGTGGAATTGGAGGATTCTCAGACTGACTCATGCAGCTAAAACACAGTGATATTGTCTTGGAGACTGAAGAACACACTGTACCACCTGTAATGGTTAGAGTTGTGAGACTGGAACACTCCCCATGCTGCTGCACTTTGCAGCTCCCCACACCCTGTGTACAGACAAGTTGTTCTGTGCTCTTGTTGTGAGTTGCTACAAGCATTGATGTCTGAGCACTATCTCACTGTCATTGCTACGGGTTTTTACTTTGCTGCTACACTTGAGTACTTTAGGGCTGCATTGGGGTTGCTGCTCTTATTTAGGGCCACCATTTGCTTTTGCATTTTGAGTTTGAAATGCATTCTCCAGCCTCCATTCAGCCAGGATGATAGTTGCACATGAGAGAGTTTATACTGTACTTCTTAAGGGTAGGTAACTCTGTTTCCAGCTCTGTCAGTAGAAATGGTTTCTTGACAATGAAAAATACTTGTCTGTTTTGCTTTGACAGTGTTTTGAGTTGTTCAGTGGAGGAATTATACCCCCATTTGGAAGAGTTGGTTATTGGAGAGAGACGACAGTTTTGGCCTGCTGTGAACCCTCTTCGGACTTGCCCCCCAATTGCCCAGATGCATTTTTTTTTTTATTAAGCAAGATGAAAAAAGTATGAGAGAAAGGCTAATGAAGCACTGTGACAAGATGAACTAGAACAGACTTTGTAGAGTATTGCACATGCTTGTTGTGGAAAAAATGTAAGCACTGTGCTTGAAAAATGTGGAGTAAATTAGCTGATCAAATGATGAAAGATTATGCAAATGGTAATGTTTTCATTTTTGTTTTTGAAGGCTCCAACATGCTTGCATGCGTCGGCCTTGGTCACCTGATGGCGGCTCTCCATGCTGCTCAATCTTTGGCAGCCTCCCTGTTCAATCCCTTAACCCTGAGGTCACACTTAATGACCTCGCCCCATGTCTTTCTCTGTCTACCCATCCCCCAATATTAACACTTCTCACCTTCTGCACCCAATTATCATCCCCCATCCTCTCCACATGTCCAAACCACCTCAGCCTACCTCTTCTCATCACAACACCAATACACTCCAGTCCTTTCCTGCCTCTCAACTCTTCCATCGTAAACCTAGCCCCCCCAGGCTTTGCATGCTGGGACGCACTGCACATTCACCTAATCATTGTCATTTCTCTACGTTTAAACCTGCGAATATCCTCTTCCTGTACTGCCCAGGTCTCACTACCATACAGCATCACACTCCTAACACATGCTGCCTACAAAGACCCCTTAGCACGTAAGGAGAGTCTTCTCAATGTCAGGAGAGACAACAGCTCCCTGAACTTCTTCCAACCACTTCTCACCCTGGCAACCAAGCTAGCTCCAGCCCCACCTCCGGCACATAACATGTCTCCCAAATAACAAAACTCTTCCACACACTCAAGAGACTCACCAGCAAGTTCAATCCTTTCACGCCAAACAATCTCCACCTGCTCTCCCCGACACGCCGCACACACAAAATCAGCATTATCACGCAATCTACGTCTAACACCACTACATCTCTTGTGCACCCATTTATCACAAACTCTGCACAAGATGGAATTACTTCTCACACCTCTGTGGCAAACTGCACATGGCCACTCTCCCTCTCCTCTGATTGTGCTTAGTTGAAAGTAATCTGAAGTTTGCAAACAGAGAAAAAATTGGCAAGAGCTCAAGTAGTAGGGAGGAAAGATGACAGGATTGGTAAATGACCACATAAAGTGAGAATTGGAATTTAAAAAATTAGAAATTGATAGAACAGAATGAACGATGTTTCCCCCCAAAAAATTAGTATGCCAAGAGTTATATGCTTTTAAAACTTAGCACTTATTGGAATCTTTAGTTTGTGAAATGGAACCAAAAATGGTAAAAGTCATTATGCTGAGTGAATCATTATATGACCTACTTTACTAAACACTTTGTGGTAATTGTTCCCACCAATAATTTTTTATGGTTACTAGATTGTTTCAATCTGTGGCATGGTTTTCTGAGATGAGGGAATGGTTGTACTGTTGAAGATGATTCAGAACACAGTACTGTGTAAGTGTAATTTTTTTTTTTTTTATACTTCATTTCGGTCAGGAATAGAGACCTAATTTAGTAAGACATCATTTATTGCTTTGTCTTTCATAACAGCTGAGGAGAGATGCAGTTGTATTCAGAGGTCACCTGCTGTAGTATCACTCAGGGATTGAAAAAAAAAAAAAAATGCCCACATGTTTCCTTCATTTTAACTCAGCTATTGGAGAATGTTTTGCTACTTTATGTTTGCTTTTTCCAGACCTGTGCAAGCTGCTTAGTAGCTCCTTTGATGAATGTATCAGTGGAAGTTTTTTTTTTTTTTTTTCAGTGAAAGATACCAGAGATTCGTGTTGTACAGTAGATTGGTCTTGTCTGGTTTGATATAATTGTGGGAAGGGAATTTGGATGATATTGTTGGTAACAAGTTTTCCATTCATATCTGTATATTGAATTAATATAGCATATTGATTTACTTACAGCTGTTGGCTTCAACTGCATCATTACCATTACTACAAAAACAGTTAATTCAGTAAGTGATCCAAATGATTCAGTGTTTTGCTGAGAGTATATTGCTACTGATTTGACATTTATGCATAGTACACACTTTACTATTATGGTGCAGTCCCACCGTAGAACAGTTTGGACTCTATAAGTATTATTCTTGAACAGAATTATGCTGCACTCTGCTTAGTTGCTTTAACATTACAAAGATTTTTAGAGTGTAAAAGTATTAATTGTTGATTATGGCGGCTGTTTATATAATATGGTAAAACCTCGATATAACGGACTTTAGTAGACTGGAATTCACTTTTATCGGAATCAAGGCGCTACCGGCATAAATTCTTATACAGTATAATGGAAAACGTCTGATAAAGCCAGAAGCAGTCCGGACTGCCTGACCACTTCAGCTATGTTCACAATAAGGTAAATAAAAGACATGTTTATCAGTGTACAGTACACTATTGTTATATATATTATACCATTTGATTATTGTAATGAAGGTATAATACAGTACAGTACTGCAGTGGTAATGAAAACAATTTGAAAAGTGTTGGTGCGATCCAGACTAATGTCTGATACAATACAGTATTGGAAAAAGTCCGAGTTAGCAGGGGGAAGTCCGGATGTTGCTTTTATCGGATTTTTTTTTTCTCTCTCTCTTTTTTAATGGCTTGGGTCCCAATTAGTCTGTTATAGTGAGGTTTTACTGTACTGACATTTTCCATATTAGATTTAAATAATAATCATAACTCATGATGTGTATGATGTTATTGTGCAGTGGATATGCTGGCTATGTGTATTTGTTAACTTTCTTCAGAAACTGCGAGGACTGACTGAGGCTTTGTATATTCTCACCAAGGCCAACAATACAAGATTTGAGTTCATCTTCACAAACCTGGTTCCTGGCACGCCACGGCTCTTTACCTCAGTCATGGGGGTGTATAAGTTAGTACTGTACAGTATATTACTAGCAACCATCAGTCAGTTCTCACATTAAAGTCTTGGGCTTGTGCAGGCTAAGGACTGCTTTGAGACATGCCTCTGATTCATGACTGAAGGTTTCAGAGAACAAAAAAACATTGACTTCATAACAATTTTAGAATAAATCTTGAACAACAGTAAGTGAAGAAAGGTGCTATCCTATAGGTAACATTAAAATTTTACATCTTTAAATGAAGATTAACTGTTGTTTAATTTTCACAAGATGTAGATCCTTGGAATAAAATCACCAAGGGGAGCTTCCTGAGATCAGATTAGCCAGCCCAAATATGTGAATGGTAACAGGAAGAGGAGTGGTTTTGGACACTAGAGAGAAAATATTGTTATGTGCTGTTACAAGAGACAGGGTAGAGGGGGAGTTCAGCTAGACATGTAATAGGCATGTCTGTGTTTACATTTATGTTTATGTTTAAAGACCATTGACTATGCTAACTGGTGTAGGGCCTTTTACATGATAGCAGCTGTCTGTGTGTTGTACTGTGATAGATTTAAGTTCTTTTGGAGTGGTGAGGAATTTGGAGTGGGTGAAGTCGAGATATAATTGCCTAGTGATGAATAGATGAGGTGTTGGAAGTGAGGAGATTGAATGGAAGGTACTAGTTATGAAGATCCTGGTTGATAGTTATATTCTGGCTATTGTATCTGCATATGTCCCTTAGGCTGGGGGATGTGAAAGGTGAAAGATAGTTTCTAGGTTAAATACTTCCTTGTGGTGGCCCAATTAGGTAAAACAGAGATTGTGGTGTTGGGTTGTTACCTAAATGGATTTGTTGATGGAGAGGCTTCTAGGTATGAGGGATTGCATGGTAAACTGGATTAGGGTACTAGAATTGATGAAAGTGAGAAGAATTCACTGGTGCATTGGATGTTGTTGTTTACAAAGGGAAAGGATTGAGTAGATATGAAGTGGGAGGTGCTAGAAGGCAGACTGATTACATTTTTAGTTAGGAAACCTCAATAAAAGCACATAATTATGTGAAATTGATGGGTGGGGAGGAATGTACCCCAGAACACAAGATACATGTCTGTATGATCTGGAAAGGAGGGAGAGAAAAAAGTACTATATCTTGAGAGGAAGAATCTAGAAGAGAGGAATCAGAATGTTCAGGGTGCAATTCATGATGAGATGTATGATGTATGTCTTGAGAAGAAGAGTTTGTAAGAATGGAATGAGAATGTTAGAGGATCTCATTTCTTGATGAGATGTGTAGTATGGATGAAAATGCATGATACAGTAGTGGAGATGTATTGAAGAGTATGAATCAGATATGAAGCATTGCAGAATGAATCAGTACTTTCCACTTTAAAGGCAGTCTTCATTGTAAGTCAAGAATGTGTTTGAGAAAAAAAATTACATTTTCCGTACAATTTTTAGTGTAAATTAGGGGAAGTGGCTTATCAGCTCTATGGGCAGCAGTAGAACTTTCTTGGCCAGGTTTATAATGGACTTAATAGCAATAATTACCATATGTATTAAAAAAAAAAAAAAATGGAGACAGTATGAGGACATTTGTAGGGTGGTCCAACAGCCATTACAGTTATTCCTTCCACAGGGCTTACAATTCCTCCAAAATGTACCGAGAGCTGAAGCTGCGTGGTGCCATCATCCAGAACAAGCAGCTGCGGATCTTGCCTCAGGAACAGATATTTTCTCGAGTTAATGGTGTCTGGAACCTTTCAAGTGATCAGGTACATTTGTATTTTCTTTTCATTATACCTTCTACTGCATTGGATGGTAACTATATAACCAGGTAATAAATGGCTGGTGGTTTGGTGGGTTAAAGTGCTTCAACCAGATGTGGCCCATAAGGATTTCAGTCCAAGGAATAGTTGGCATTTATTGCTCACATAATCAGCAAGAGGCAGTAAGAGGCAAATGACTGGTCACTCTCACCTAGCCCCTGGCCTGTATGCCATGGGACAGTTAAGGGTGATGATGGAACCCCTTTCGTCGTTTCGTTTCGTTTCGTTTTTGAAGGCTGCAACATGCTTGCATGCGTCGGCCTTTTTGGATTGGAGCGTGTAGCATTTTATGACCGGATGCCCTTCCTGATGTCTACCAATGACCCTTGGGTGGATTCGATCCTCCGACCCTACGGCCAGAGCGGAGCACTCTAACCCACTGAGCCACGGCTCTCATTAATTTATTTAATTCAGTTGTAATGCTTTTCCTACATCAGTTTCCAGACTTCACATTTTTGCACATTTATCTATCTATCTATCTATTGCCAGATGCCTCAATCCTGAACGGGGTGGCCACAAACAAATTGCCTCCATGTCACTCTGTTCCCTGCCATTTCACTACCACGCTCCCAACTCACACCCCCCTCTCTCATATACCTCTCCACTCCATCCTTCCATCTCATCCTCGGCCTCCCCCTCCCTCTTGCCCCCTCCACCTCACTCACATACACTCTCCTCGTCAATCTTTCACTTTGCATATAAAATTATCTTCTTGGCTACCTAGTTGCCAATTAATGTGGTCCAACCCCAGCTATACTGAAAGGCCTGGAAGTATGAAAACTTCATTATCATTGTCATCATCTGCAGTAGCAGCTGTATAATGATGATGATGATGATATTTACTGTCATTTCATAAGATTGGGAAGGATCCAGCAGACTAGATGCTATCATTCTCACTGATATATGTTTAGTGTTCTGGTGAATAGAATATCGTACTTTATATGCCATATAGCAAATTAGTAATGTGCAGAATTCAGGTAGTTTTGTCATTTAAAAGAATGGCAGCTGACTGTAATAGTGCTGAAAGTAAGCAGGTTCGATAATTGCTTGGTGTAGGGTGGAGACAGTGACAGTATTTTGGGTAACAACAGATTATGGCAGCATGATTCTTATACAATATTTCCCATTAAACAACCCTTATAAACAAATTCATACTTTCGTCGCTTCTTATGTAAGGGGATTTTGACTCGTATTATACCATAGTACCGTATGTGGTGATAGTTTTGTGCATTACTTTCCACAGGGCAACTTGGGAACATTTATCATAACAAATGTACGAGTTGTGTGGTTTGCCAACATGAATGAACTGTTCAACATTTCACTGCCCTATCTACAGATTGCATCAGTAAGTATTGTTACCTTAGGATGTCAGTGAATTACCATCTATTTCTCATATAAATTTGCTTTTGATTAAGAATGATAAAGTCTCTCTCTCTCTCTCTCTCTGTTTGTCTGTCTTTCTATCATCTCACAATAACTCCAACTTTTTGGTCATGAACCAGAAGCATTTTTCTCCTAAAGTTTTTTCACTTAAAGCTGCATTTTATTTGCCTGTATCATAAACTGTAATTGAGGACTGACCATACTTCACTTAAAGTTGCATTTTGTTTGCCTATATCATAATCTGTAATTGAGGGCTGACCATACTTTACATGTGATTAAAGGTGAAGGTGCGAGAGTCAAAGTTTGGGATGGCACTGGTGCTTGAGAGCTGTGAGGCCAGTGGGGGGTATGTGCTGGGCTTTAGGATCGACCCACCGGAGAAACTACACGAGGTGCACAAGGAGATTACTGCTCTTGACACAGTGTACTCTCAGTGCCCAGTCTTTGGTGTGGAGTATGTTCTGCAGGACAAGGTAAGGTTGTAAACTCTATGACATTTGACTGAGGATTTCATATACTGTATATTGTACATTACAGTAGGCATATAACCCTGTCAGTACAATGTCATCTTTTGTTTTATTCATCGTACCACAGATGATTTTATTCAGCTTAAGAGATACATTTTTAACTAGATGTTAGATATAGTTCACTTATATTTTTCATTACAAGAAATCTCCTGTAACCCATGGAGTGGAAACCAAAGCTCCAGCTATGTTTATACAGGTATACCTTAACATACGATACCCCTAGATGCGATACCCTGGCTTAATGATGGGGGTAGAAATACCACCACACCCCACTTAACGATGGTTTAATTTTTTTTTTTCAATTTTGATGATATTTTAGACTAAAATTGTGTGTTTAGGTTGATTTATAAACTGTTTTTAGACTTATATAATGTGTTTTAGCCATAGGTGGGGTGAACATTGTCATTTTGGGGTACAGTAAACTAAGCTTGATTTTTTTCCAGACATATTTGACAATTTTCAGATTTTATTTCTTGGTTTTAGTGGGCTATTTACAGGTGTTAGACTTAGATTAGCTTCTTTTACAGCTGTTAGGCCATTTAGATTAGTTTTAAATTTGTTTTTGGACCCATTTGGGTGGGTTTAGGACTTGGTTGAGGGGGAAACTCAAGGCTCAAAAATGCATCTCTGTACTATACTGTACATGTTAAATCTACCCCAAGACATGATACCCCACCTAACGATGGGTTTTACTTAACCAATTGCATTGTTAAACCGGGGTATACCTATATGGGATGTCATCCTCAGTGAAGACTATGTCAGTTTACACTTTCATTTCAGATTCTCTTAACATGGCTGGGAAAAGCATGCATTGAAATCTCATTGTGGCAGCCCTCATCTCATTCTGCCATCACCAAGCACTGTCTTAATTTCACTTGTGATGCCGTGGAGGGTGGTAACTTACCACTCTTCGTGTGATGATATCACACCTATGCCTGTTCGCCTACCATAGGAGGTGCTATCTAAAATTTTCCAGACTAATGCTATATAAACTAAAAACTCACCATACCTCCTATTGGCTGCCATCACCCTCGAAGTAGTTCCCATGTGCATTGATACACTGGTCTCAGTGATTCCTTCATTGCTGGAACGCTCCCTGGAAATCCTTTTTTGATGTGAGTGTTGAGCACCACCTGCTGTTTCTTCTGGATGTCCTCATTGGTATCAAAATGATGCCCTTTCAGCTTGATCTTCATTTTTGGGAACAGAAAGAAGTCACAGGGGGCCAAATCCCTACATGCAGCTCTTCTCAATAGGGTGGAGTCAAAGGCTTTTCGTCTCATTAACTCTCCTTCTCTTACTGATTCCCTTCAACCATTGTCTCTTCGCCGCAATGTTGCATCTTTATCTCTCTTCTATCGCTACTTCAATGGTCACTGTTCCTCTGAACTGTCTGCTTGCATCCCTCCACCTCTACGACGGGCACGTAGTACCCGTCTAGCAACAAACTCTCATCCCTTTTCTGTCCAACTCTCTAATGCAAGAGTTAACCGTTACTCCCAGTCTTTCATTTATGCAACTGGTCAACTCTGGAACTGTCTTCCTCTGTCTGTATTTCCTACTTCTTATGATCTCCAGCCTTTCAAACGCAGTGTGTCCAGGCATCTCGAATTGAACAGATCTTGAATTTGGCTCTCTTTTGTACTGTTTTTGCTTTTTCTTGGAAGGAACAGTATGCAGGCCCGTGGCCTTTGGTTCCTTTTTCCTTGCATAAAAAAAAAAAAAAAAAAATCCAGCAAGTAAGAAGGATGGAGGACGATAGACATTTGTTCTTGGCCAAAAACTGCTGGGTGTTGAGTGCACTGTGAGCCAGGGCATTGTCATGGTGAAGCAGCCAGTTGTTGTCTTGGCAGAGACTGGAGCATTGCCTTTTCACATCTTTACACAATCACCGCAAAACATCACAGTAGGGATTGAAATTGACAGTTTGGCCAACTGGGACAAATTCTTTGTGCACAGTCCCCTTGATGTCAAAGAAAATATTCAGCAAGCTCTTGACATTTTTTTTTCACCTGTCTGGCTGATGTTCGACCAGCCTTGAACCGCGCATGCCACTGAAACACCTGTGTCCGACCAAGTGACTGCACACCAAACACTCTTTGAATCATTGCCAGGGTCCCTGTTGAATTTTTCTTGAGATTCGTGCACAATTTAATGCAAAGTCGCTGTTCCATTGTTAAATCCATCTTGAAAATTGCCAGATGACACGTGCACGACAGCAAACAGATGAATGTCATTAATCTCCATATCCTCCTGGCTCCATGCTGCATGGCACACTGACTCACAATTTATGTTAGTACTACCACCTAGAGGCGCATCGTGCTGATACAACCCTTTTAGGCATCACGATTCCAGTTCAGAAAATTTTGGATAGCACCTCATGAATGAAATTATATACGAGTTACTGCCCAAAGTGAAGACTGATAGAATATTTTTTACTTCACTGCAATATATCCTGCTTGTACTGTATATGCAAGACCCAGCATACATTTGGGTTGTTTTTTCTGAAAACACATATTGGGAAATTGCACAACAAGGAGATTATAAGGTGGGTTCAAAGGGGATATGTCAAGAGGCCAACCAGGGTCACTTTTGTATTATTTTACCTAACTTTTCCCAAGCCCAACATCAACCTAACTATAGTTCATAATTCACTGATCAGTTGAAGTCAAGAGCTAACTTTTAACATTCATATTACTAATTCAGTAATACTATCTATCTATCTATTGCCAGATGCCTCAATCCCGCACGGGGTGGCCACAAACAAATTGCCTCCATGTCACTTTGTCCCCTGCCATATCACTACCATGCTCCCAAGTCACACCCCCCTCCCTCATATACCTCTCCACTCCATCCCTCTATCTCATCCTCGGCCTCCACCTCCCTCTCGCCCCCTCCACCTCACTCACATACACTCTCCTCGTCAGTCTTTCACTCTCCATCCTCTCCACATGCCCAAACCACCTTAACGTGTTTCTCCTAACGCTTCCCATCACGTCCTCAACCACACCACAACGCTCCTTCACTTCCTCATTTGTTAGTCTGTCTCTCCATGTGACTCCACATGCTCCTCTCAAATAACTCATTTCCACTGCTCTCACTCTTGACTTCTGTCCTTCCAACAGGGTCCAAGCATCACTTCCATATGTTAGAGTTGGTATCACAATACTGTCATGTAACAACTTTTTCACTTCCATGCTCACCTCCCTGTTTCTTATCACTGCTTTCAACGAACCAGCAACCTTCCTTCCCTGCTGCACCCTTTCGAGCACTTCACCCTCCAGACTACCATCCTTACTCATCACACTGCCCAAGTACTTAAATTCACTCACATTCTCCATTTCCTTCCCATCCAATCTCACTGTACACTCACTGGCTTCACTTCTCTCGAAGACCATCACTTTACTCTTCCCCACATTCACCTTTAGATTCCGTTTCTTACACACTCTCCCAAACTCATCTACCAAGCCTTGCAGCTCCCCTTCGTCTTCACTCAACAACACAGTATCATCTGCAAACAACAGTACAGGTAGTTTCCAAACACTGCCCTCTCTCACTAGGGCCGCTCCAACATCCACTGCCCGACCTTGTATCTCTTTTATAACCCCATCCATATACAGATTGAACAACCATGGAGACATGACACATCCTTGTTTCAATCCAACCTTCAAATGGAAAGATTCACTCAGTTTGCCATCCACACGCACTGCAGCCTTAGCACCCTCATACATACTCTTCACTGCCTTCAACAACTTCCCATCCACTCCATATATTCTTAATACCTTCCACAAACCTTGTCTATCCACCCTGTCATATGCTTTCTCCAGATCCATGAAGGCTGCATACAACTTCTTGCCCTTCTCTAGAAACTTTTCCACTAAGGATCTAAGAATGAATATCTGGTCTACACAACCTCTTCCCTTCCTAAAACCTCCTTGTTCTTCTCCAACTAATTCCTCAGTAATTTCCCTAACTCTGTCAATAAGTATCCTACCATATATTTTTCCTATTACACTGAGAAGGCAAATGCCCCTATGGTTACCACACACTGCTTTTTCCCCTTTTCCTTTGTACAGAGGAATAATTATACCTGACTTCCAATCCTCTGGGACTCTACCCTCCTCCCAAGCCAATCTGCACACCTTCCACATCCATTCTATTACTATCTCTCCCCCATGCTTCAGCATTTCACCACACACTCCATCAATTCCTGGGGCTTTCCCCATTTTAACTTTCTTCATTGCTTCCACCACTTCCATCCTGGTGATTTCTTCCTCTCTTCTCACAACCCTCCTTCTCCCTGCCATTCCCCAGCCACTTATACTTGCATTACTTTCATTCTCTATGTTCAACAGTTCATTAAAGTGTTCTCTCCATCTGTTTACTTTTTCTCCCTTCTCCACTAGTAATCTACCATTTTTATCTTTCACACCCCCACTGACTTCGTTGGCACCCTGTCTAGCTCTCTTTACCTCCTTCCAGAACATTTTCTTACATTCCCTCCACTTTGCACTCAAATTCCTTCCAAATTCCTCATCCACTCTCTTCTTACTGTCTCTTACTAATCTTTTCACCTCTCTCCTCCTCACTACATATAACTCTCTCATCCGTCTCTCAGATTCTTTGACGCCCCTGTTCCTCATCCACTCATTATATGCTTCCTTCTTTTGTGCCACAGCCTTTCTCACCTCTTCAGTCCACCATGCTGTTCCCTGAACCCCCTTTCGTCTTCTCTTCACCCCACACACCACCTCACATGCTGCACAGATTTCTTCTGTGAATACCTTGCACACACCTTCCACGTCCCCCATCTGCTCCAGTCTATATTTACCCAATCGCTCCTCCACTTCCCTTTTATATTCAGCCATTATTCCATCCTCTTGTAACTTTTCTACCCTCCTTGTAACAAATACTTCCTCCTGTCCTTCCCTTCTTCTCTTCCTCCATCTTGTTTGGATTCTGATTCTAGCCACCACCAAGTGGTGGTCAGAAAGTCCACTCCCCCAACCTCTATATACTCTTGCATCCATTACACATCTTCTCATCCTTTCATCCACACACACAGTCAATCATTGCCTTCCGTTCATTCATTCCATCGTCCTCTCTTCTCACCACTTGCCATATATACTTATGGATCATTTTGTGCCTGAAGAGGGTATTAGCTACCACCAACCCCCTCCCAGCACAAATGTCCACTAAAGCACTGCCATTCTCATCCATCTCTGCTGGCACACCCCACTCACCAACTACTCCATCCACCTTCTCATTCCCTACTTTTCCATTCATATCTCCAATCAGAAACACTCTCTCATTCCTTTCAAATTTTTCCAAGCAGGCTTCCACATTTGTCCAAAACTCTTCTCTCACTCTGCTTACATGATCTTGCGTTGGCACATACACGCACACAAATGCCCACATTTGTAGTCCAACATTAATAATGCACTCATGATATTTGCATAACTGTGTCTCTTTGCAGATAAGAAACTACCCGGGTGCACTGATCTTAATTTTGCCCCAGCATAGTAGTTGTCAAAACCAAATGGGCAAATTGTCTAGCTTAGGCAAGTTGTTAACACCTTGGGGGACAGCTGATTTAAATAACTCCAATTGTCATAAATGTTTGGTGGTCACTACTTTTTAGTAAAGTTGATAAAAGAATTGTTTTGAGGCTCAAATGCATACTGAGAATTTAGAGCAAACTGATGTACTACTGATGCAGTTTTTGCAAGAGCACATACAGTAATCTCTCACTTATCTGTCGTTGCAATATTCGGTGCTTTTTGCTCGGCAGTATTAAAACAATACCTGGCAAAATTTGGCAATATTCAGCTCAGAAATGTTTAGCAATTGGCAGGAGTATGCACTTTCCAGCGATGAGTTGTATCATCCGGCTCATACACGGGACCCAGTCGGCGCACAGGCAGACCCTGCAGTGGTCAACCAATCACAGTATGTTGTGGGAGCGGCCCACTTCACATGCCAAGCCTTCCATCACTCTCTCAGTCTTTCTCGTGGATACAGTATAGCGAGGTTGTATCTGCTCATTCTGCATTTGTTACCCATACAGTGGCAAACCCCTAGTGCTATGATTTGAGTCTGTGGCCTCCCATACCTCGCTTGTTGCTGTAGTGCCGTGACTAATCTTTGGGCCTCTCAATGCTCCATGCCCCATTGCTGTGACTACTGTTTAATGAGGATGTATCTGTGCATATTTGCCCTCTATTGATGCCAGCACTAGGTGAGTACAGTATGATTATGATTATGTTATGCACTGTATTACTGTACTATATGTACTGTATGAATAATGTATTTTATGCTTGATTTTAATCTTTTATTCATGGGTAATATTGTTGAAAGTTTTTAGGATAGAGGTTTGAGACGAATAGCTTACGGTAGTGACACATTATCCGGTTCAGTGCCGAATGGATAGCAGATTGGGGGTACCTATGCAATATCCAGTGTGGGGGTTGGCTGAATTATGCTGGATAATTGAGAGATTACTGTATAGGCATTGTTTTCATCCGTATAAAGTTATTTCCCATCAATTCAGAAGCACACATGTGTATTTTTGTCCACAAAAGTATTAAAAATGGCAGTCATTAAATTAGGAAATCAGAGATTGGTATATTGCATTCCTGGTCCAGTCTGTATATCTGTCACTTCAGTGACAGAAAACTTCAATAAAGATTTTTTTTTTCTTTCATCATACCTGGGGAGAGGTATTAGGGTAGGTACTCATACACTCCATGGGTTAAGCTGAGTAGCATAATCTCATGTGGGACTGATTCAGACACAAAAGATGTCATTGGACTGAAAGAGTTAGACCTTCATTAAACCTAATAGTAACCCATTACTGTAGTGGATTAAATCTGGCTTGGTGATGATCCCATGGCTGTATTTTATAATGTGCACTAGTGTTATGCTGCTTTCACTATAACTTGGCCTAAAACTGCCATCTCTCCATCACAAATGCTGTATTTTGTAGCAACAGATTAATACTAGAATATGGTGCTAAGTCTTAAAGAGGTGGTATGGAATGAATGTAAAGCCATAATGCAAATCTTGAAGAGGTGATATGGAATAAATGAAAAGCCATAACTTGTCTTTTTCTGTCACTTGGCTACTTGCAGTAAGCAGCAAAAGGATGAAAATCTGGGCCAAGTTAAGATAAAAAGAATATAGTGATGAAGCCACTTCTGTAATAGGAATGCACTTCTTATAATTTTATTTCATATATACTGTAAGTGCATACAGTACTTCAGCAAGCATATGCAGCATTTTTAGTATGAAATTTTACTAGTTGTAGCTGTGTAATCATATTTTAGCACCAGTCGAGCAAGGCAGTACTCCTAAGGTGGATGGAAAGTTGAAAACAGGGAGAGCTGGAGCTCCCGTTTCATTGGCCCTCAGGACTAGTTCCTGACCATCCCCCTTTGCTGAACTTTTTCAGTGTCTCAGTAACACAGAGAGTAGGCCAGCATGCTCTCCAATACAAGTTTCTCTAACTGTCAACACCAAACTACATGCACACTACACTTCCTTTTCAAAATTCAACAAAAATGGCGTCCAAACACCAAGCCTCTGAGTCTGGGGGGGGGAGGGGGGTCATAAATGCCCCCATCATCCACCACTCTCCAGGTAATGACTCTGGGAGCTGCCTGGAACCACTGTCTGACTCTTTCCTTCTTCATTTCTACAACATTCACGGCCTTTCCTCTAACTTTTGCTCTACTGAGCACCACCTCTCCTCTTCTAAACCTCACCGTCTCTTCCTCACCGAGACTCAGCTGTCTGTGTGAACTGACAGCAAACCCTTTTCTGTATCCTCCTACTTTCTCTATACTCATTTCAAAGCCGAAGGTGGCTGTTATGTATATGTACGCAATGATCTATCTTGCTCTCATGTTCCTGAACTTGATTCTTCTGAATTCTCTACTCTCTCTGGCTTCAGCTGTCCTGTCATTCTCTGACTAAATATATCTGCGCTGTTTACTTATCTCCTAATTCTACTGACTATCAAAACTTCTTTGACTATCTTACTTCTATGATGGAACACATTCTATCCATTTCTCCTTTCTCTGAAATCTCCATTCTAGGAGATTTCAATGTTTACCACCACCTTTGGCTCTCCTCTACTTTCACTGATCCACCTGGTGAACAAGCCTACATCTTTTCTATCCTTAATGACCTAGAGCAGCTTGTACAGTAACCTACCCTTATCTCTGACTGCCTTGGAGAGAAATCCAACATTCTTGACCTCTTCCTAACAATTAATCCTTCTGCTTACGCTGTTAATCTTTTCTCTCCCCTGGGCTCCTCCGATCATAACCTAATTACCTTAACCTGTCCTATCGCTCTGGGACAGCCTGTGGACCCTCCAAAGAAACGCCGTCTGTGGCATTTTGGAGCTGCGGATTGGGAGGCCCTCAGGCAGTATTTCTTTGATTTTCCTTGGAATGATTATTGCTTCCATGGCCAGGAGCCATCTGCATGTGCCTTGTGCATTACGGAAGTTATTCTCTCGGACATGGAAGCTTTCATTCCTCTCTCATATCCTTTGACTAATGCGAGAAAGCACTGGTTTAATCACGCTTGTTCTAATACTGTCCCCAACAAGGAGAGGGCCTATAAAAGGTACTGGAGCCAACCCATCCCTGAATCACGTTTTTTTTTTATATTTCTGCCCAGAATCATGCTAAGTCTGTTCTTCGCTCAGCTAAAAATAATTTCATCCGTGCTAAATGCTCTCAACTCACCAACCTGAATTCTTCTCACTCCTTCTGGCACCTTGCAAAACACCTTTCTAACAACTTTACCTCATCATCCTTCCCTCCTCTTTTCCACTCTAATGGCTCTGTAGCTATTTCTTCTACTGATAAAGCAGATCTCTTTGCTCAGATTTTCTCCCCTAATTTCTCCTTAGACAATTCCGGTGCTGTTCCTCCATCACTTCGCCCCTCTGACTTCCTCATGGCTGACATTAAAATTTCTTCAGCTGATGTATTTTCTGCCATCATTGGCCTCAGTACTATCAAGGCATATGGGCTTGATGTAGTCCCTCCTGTTGTCCTCAAGAACTGTGTTTCTGTGCTTACACCCTGCCTAGGTAAACTCTTTCGCCTTTGTCTCTCAACTTGTACCTTTCCTTCTTGCTGGAACTTTGCTCTCATTCAGCCAGTCCCAAAGAAGGGTAACCATTCCCAACTCTCTAACTATCATCCAATTGCTTTAACATCCTGTGTATCAAAAGTTTTCAAGTCATTTCTTAACAGAAAAATCTTAAAGCATCTTTCTTGTCACAACCTTCTTTCTGATCTTCAGTATGGGTTCCGTCAGGGACGCCCCACTGGTGATCTTCTTACCTACCTTTCAGACTCCTGGTCATCCTCCTTTCGGGACTTTGGCGAATGCTTTGCCATTGCACTTGACATCTCAAAGGCTTTCGATCAAGTCTGGCATAAATCTTTAATTTCCAAACTGCCCTCTTATGGTTTCTATCCTTTTATCTGTGCCTTCATCTCTAGCTTCCTTTCTGGTCGTTCTATAGCTGTTGTTGAAGACGGCCATCATTCTTCTTTTAGATCTGTCAACAGTGGTGTTCCTCAGGGCTCTGTCCTATCACCAACTCTCTTCCTTTTATTCATCAATGACCTTCTAAGCTTTACATCTAACCCTATCCACTCATATGCTGATGATTCCACCCTTCATTTTCCATTCGGTTCCCGCAACGTCCATCTCAGCAGTTACTTGGCTCGTATCTCTGAGTTTAATGCAAGACACAATTTTTGCACCTATCAACCCGACAAAATCTTCCACAGGATTACCCACTAATGTTTAATAATGTCCAGCTCAGTCCTGCATCATCCTTGAACATGCTTGGGGTTTCATTTACTCGGGATTTATCTTGGAAAGAAACATATTATGTCTCTCGTGGAATCTGCTTCCAAGAGATTAGGTGTGCTTAGCTGACTCCAAACTTTCTTTACCCCTGCACAGTTGTTGACTTTGTACATGGGTTTTATTCACCCCTGTGTGGAGTACAACTCTCTGTACATGGGTTTTATTCACCCCTGTGTGGAGTACAACTCTCATGTGTGGGGAGGCTCCCCACATACAGCTCTTCTCATAGGGTCGAGTCAAAGGCTGTTTGTCTCATTAACTCTCCTCCTCTTACTGATTCCCTTCAATCTCTGTCCTTTCACCACACTGTTGCATCTTTATCTCTTTTCTATCACTACTTCAGCGGTCACTGTTCCTCTGAGCTGTCTGCTTGTATCCCTCCACCTCTACGACAGGCACGTAGCACCCGTCTAGCAACAAACTCTCACCCCTTTTCTGTCCAACTCTCTAATACAAGAGGTAACTGTTACTCTCAGTCCTTCATTTATGCAATTGGTCAACTCTGGAACTGTCTTCCTCAGTCTGTATTCCCTACATCCTATGATCTCCAGTCTTTCAAATGCAGTGTGTCCAGGCATCTAGAAATGAACGGATCTTGAATTTGGCTCTCTTTCCTATTGTTTTTGTTTTTTATTGGAAGGAACAGTATGCAGGCCCATGGCCGCTGGTTCCTCCTTGCTTGCATTAAAAAAAAAAAAAAATCATTACTGTATTTTGTTATGTATTGAATGAAAACTATATTACTTTGCTTTATGTGCAGATTATTTCTCCATAATGATGTTGAATATTCTTTTAAAGTAAGTTAATACTGTAGTTATGCATCAGTGCAGTGGCATTTATTTTCCAGGAAATTTTAGTAAATAAGATGTACAGTATTTGGATGCTAATTGAACTCAGTTAGGTAAAAAGGATATGATACAGCTAGTGTTTTTGCAGGGGACTGTAGATTTGGATGGTATGAATATGAACTCAGTTCCTCGAGCCTTTATGTTGGTCAGTGCAGACCAGGTAGGCAAATGACGGTTTGCAGTACATGATCTTACCCTGCTAGTGTCATACATGTTAATGCAGTTGCTTCATAGACTTTGCCTAGTGAATCTGCTATATCTTGCCTCATGATATGCACTGCTCACAATGTTTTATTACATACAGTATGATGTATATACATTGTTGTTGGTAGATCACAATTGGTTATGACTAAAATTATTTAAGATTATGTCATGGTGTAACAAGCAAATTTACGGTATTATAATGCTTATGCAGTATAGAAACACTGCAGCTGTCATAGTTAACTGCAAGTGCATACATTGTTAGTACTTCAGTAAAATTGCTAAGTTTGACAGTATGATTTTAAAATAGTATCCAACATAATAATGTATATAGCATACACTTTTTGGGGGTTACTCAGCAGAAAAAATATTAAATTACCCTGTACACTACTTTTATTTCTTTAATGCTTACTGGCAGTTTGCATTTTTGAAGGGGAGGGGTGTTCTTATTGCATATGGTTAGGAAATAATTGGTAAAATTAGCAAACTTTCCTAAACATATCAAGCAGGGTACTCAGGAACTGCCATTGTTATACCCAGCAGCTATGATTCAGCATGGAAGGGTCAGATCAAGTTATTGTGGTTCCGTGAGTCTTCATCAGTGCTTTTTTGTTTATGTTGCGATTGATGATGCTTGATGTCTTTTTTGTTCTTTCTTTAACTCTGTACTCACTACATTACTGGCCCAAAATATGATCGGCAAACCAGTACAGTTATTTTTCATTGTAAATGAAGAATTCACAATCAGCAGGCAGAACTTACATAGCATGCAAATACTGATTAAGCATTATTTCTGTACAACTATATGTTCTCATGGATCAGAAGTGCTTAACTGGCTCTTTCAGTGTTTCCCTATGCATTATATGCCTAAGAACTAATTCTCATGTTAGGGGTTTTCATACAGGGTAAATGTGTATGAAGTCTGTCTTTTATAACTATTTTCATACACCTGGCTATGCAGCACAGTAATGATGTGTGGGGGTAAAGATGAGTAGGACCATGTAAGGAGGATGGAGAAGGTATGGGATGGTATTAAATGTATTTTGGATGAGGCCTACTAAACTGCCAGGTGCATTGAGAATTCCCCACCTCTCAGACACTAAGAGAGTTAATTTGTGAAGAAGCTAATGGATTCTTGAGCCCTCTGCTGCAGTGCAGGATGGGCATTTTATCAGTGAAAGGGAAGGCCACAGGTCTTATGATTACTTCATCACAAAGAAACAGTAGAAGGCTGAGGGATAGGACTGGATAAAGCTGATTGAATGCATCAGATACTGTACTAGAGTTATGTCTTTTTGTTCACGATATGGTTGACTGTTAATATATTAGGGATGTTGGTAGACATGGCTTACCCTCATAATTGTCAATGCTTCATGTTACAGTGCGACATAATGTATTTCTCATCCTCCTCGCCCCATGAACAGACTTCATAGAACAGTTGGCAGATATTGGTTCGACGTACAGAAAATAAGGGCTTGTTTGACGTTGTGTGATTATACATTATATATAGCTCACATTATACCTAATATACATAATTTTTTATTATTTCATAGCCAGAGCTATCATGGGTATGAAACTGAGAAGTTTTTTGAGGGATTTGATGTACAGTAGTAAATGTCCAGCCTATTCATAATATTATTACTTGATGCAGATGTGTATACAATATACTGTACTGCTTTAGGACCATCACATTGCTTGTCATTGTAGTACAGTACTGTAATCTGCATGGCCACCTGATTTTGTAAAGAAGGCAGAACTTTTATGCCATTGTTGCCCATATCTGTTAAGGGAGTGTACCTTCCCAGAGACTTTGGAGATTGTTGAATTATTTTATATGCAAGACCATAAGATCAGAAATGTTTTAAAATTACGTCCATTATGGCTACAGGATTCATCAGTATTGGGACCTGTATTTCAATATTTTTTTATAGCATGGTGGGATGATGAGAGCAAGAAGCACGTAAAAAGACTAGTGAAGAGGAAAAAGGAGGAGGTAAATGATGATCTAGGAAGAAAAATGAATGCAAACTACTCTGAAAATAGAAAGTTATTCTGGAAAGAGGTGCGGAAAGGTAGAAGTGAAAGCAGAAAGAAATGTGATGGTGTGAAGGATGCAGGTGGTAGATTAATAACCCAAGGGGATGAAGTAAGGACCAGATGGAAAGAATGTTTTGAAAGCCTGATGAATGGGAACAGAGAGAGCAGAACAGCTGTAAACATAATTGGTTTTGGGGGTGTGCAGAGAAGGAATGCAGTGCCAGGAGACTTGACACTTGCACAGGTGAAGAGTGCTGTGAAGCAGCTGAAAAATGGGAAAGCAGCTGGGGTTGATGAGGTGTATGCAGAGATGATTAAGTGTAGTGAAGAGTGGAATGAAGTGCTTGTTGGAGGTATGTAAGAAGACATGGATGAGTGAAACTGTGCCAGCAGAGTGGAAAAAGGCTGTGATTGTACCCCTGTACAAAAATAAAGGTGAGCGAAGTGAGTGCAAGGATTATCGTGGCATAAGTTTATTGAGTGTGGTAGGGAAGGTATATGGAAGAATTATTATAGAGAAAGTAAGAGAGATATCAGAAGTCTTAGTGAGTGATGAACAGGGTGGCTTTAGGAGTGGCAGAGGGTGTGTGGATCAAATATTTGCAGTGAGACAGATAGCAGAGAAGGCTTGTGAGAAGGACCATAAGGTGTTTATGGTATTCATGGATCTGGAAAAAGCATTTGATAAAGTAGACAGAGAAGGATTGTGGAAAGTTTTGCACATGTACAGTGTAGATGGTAAGCTGCTAGGTGCTGTCAAGAGTTTTTATGATGGTAGTGAAGCATGTGTAAGGGTTAATGGGCATCTAAGTGAATGGTTCATGATCAGTGTGGGCATGTGGCAAGGTTGTGTGATGTCCCCATGGTTGTTCAATATATATATGGATGGGGTGATGAGAGAAGTAAAAACACAAGTAATGGAGAGGGGGATGGCGATGGTAATGAATGGTGATGGATGGAATATCTCAAATCTATTATATGCTGATGATGCAGTACTACAGTACTTGCAAATACCGGACAAGGACTTGGTAGACTAGTGCAGAGTTTTGCTGATGTCTGTGAGTGTTGTGCCCTGAGAGTAAATGTAGAAAAGAGTAAAGTGATGGTTATTGAGAGAGAAGGTGACTCCCAGTGTGATGTCACAGCGAATGGAGAGGGAGTGAAATTGGTGAGAGAGTTCAAATACCTGGGTACAGTGATAGAAAAGAGAGGAAAATCTGCAAAAGAAGTTGAAAGTAGAGTGATACAAGGAAGAAAAGTAGCTGGTGCAATGAAGGCCTTGATAAGAAACATAGGCTTGAGTGTTGCAGCTGCATGAGGCTTACATGAAGGAGTGTTAGTGCCAGCTTTAACATATAGATGTGAGACTATGGTGTGGCATGAAAATGAAAAGTCAAGAGTAAGAGCAGTGGAGATGGGACTGCTGAGAAATGTATGTGGAGTACAGAGAGTGGATAGGATACGAAATAATGTGATTCGTGAAAGATGTGGAGTGAGGAAGTCAGTGGACACCAGAATCGAAGAGAGTGTACTGCGATGGTATGGTCATGTGGAGAGAATGGATAACAACAGAGTGGTGAAAAAGGTATATCTGAGCGAATTTGAAGGAGGAAGGAGGCGAGGTAGGCCAAAGAGAAGGTGAAGAGATATGGTGGATAAATGTGTGAGAAAGAGAGGTTTGGAAGTCGGTGAGGCTAGGGAACTGACAAGAGATCAAGCTGGCTGGATGAATGTTATGAGAAAAAGTGCATGACCAGGGATTTTGGTACCCCTTTTTAATGTGGCAGCATCCGGATTGACTATCAGATAGGTTTACGTGAAGCTACAAAACGTGGTCAATGTTTTTGTCGTATCCGATAGAGCCAGGATTCTGGGGGCTTGAATGATGAGTGAATGGAAGCATGGTTCATTGGATTGGGCAAATTTGGGCTGTCTGGACGTTGCTACTCCTCACCCTGCCCTAGGGTGGGAAAGGAGGTCCGGATGATGATGATGATGATGATGATGATGTGTCTTTGGTAAAATTTAAGTTTTCTGAGTGTCACATTTTGCCTGAATATTTGCAGCACCTGTGTAGCACTGGTTTTGTTGAATGCACTCACTTTGCATGTATATTTTGAAATACTATAGTGTAAATTTATTAATGTACTGTTCCTGAAAAATTGATCAAATGTAAGTTTTTCAGATTCGGCATTTGCTCACCACTCATGCATGGTTCGTATCACCCAACGCTAGTTTATAAGAACAGCTTTTTGTGGAAGCCATTTTTTTTTTTTTTTTATCCTCTGTTATATCATTTGACATCTCTGAAAGAAGGGTTGAGTCACCACACTCCTGTTCTCCACAAAAATAGGGAAGTTGGAGATTCACATAGACACCACCAACAGTTGAGGAGAAAACTGTAATGACTTTGATGTGGTAGAAAAAAGCCTTTGTAAATCTGGCTAAACTTTCACAAGTACAGAGTCAGCATAGACTCAACAGAAGAGTGTATGTGAGTGAGTAGGAGGGAGAGAGGAGGAGGGGGAGACCAGGGATCAGATGGAGGGATGGAGTAGAGAGATATATGAGAGGAGGGAGGGCAGCCAATTGGTAGAGAACATGGCAATGTGGAGCTGATTAGTTTGTGGTCACCCTTTATGGAATTAAGATGTCTGGCAATATTTATAGATACTGTCAATAGAAGAACTGACCCAGCCTGACTAGAATGTGTCTGTTCACATAGCATGGCTTGAATTTGTATGCAGATCTAGGTCATTGTTATTAGGACAGAAGTCACCCTGTACAGTTATTTAGCTGACCATCATCTTCATTGTGTGCTGTACATTTCATTTTGGGTTTTGGACCATTTCATTTTATATGCCTTTAGTACATCTTGCTTACCTGTGGAGAATTATTTTGTCACATATGCTTAGGTAATCCATTCATTTTGGTAGATGACTGTTGTACGTGTTACACAACCTCCCTTCGCCCTACCTGAGGGTTATGTGTGATATGCTCATCTTGGTGATTTATTTCGCTCCACATAGCTCACTTTTCATTTAATTTCGTTTATAAGGTCTCAAATATAAACAGAACGAAATGAAGGGTGAGATTACATAGGCATTTTTAAATGGCAACCCAGTAATGAGTCTGAATGCCATACAGGCCAAACAAACCAGCTGATTCATCCAGTTCAGATCTTCACACCAACTCATTCAACCATTCCAGGATTTATGAACTATCAGGGAGAGTTACAATCATTTTACAATGCAGTCACATTGAAGTTAGGTATAACACCTTTCTTCTTACTTCTTAATTGTTTGATATCATTTCTTTATCTCTGCACGGTTGTGCATAACTGGAGTGTGGAGGTTTGATCATTCTTAGTGCCAAACAACCTATAAGTGAAGGAAAAAAAGGGGGCGGGGTTGTCAGTGCAATATTTATTTGTTCACGATTGCACTGTGGCAGCTTTGTCATGAATGAAAATACTGTATGGTAATATTTTGTACAGTATAGAGTATGTGAGACTGGATTAAACTCAAATTTCATTTCTTTGTTTTCATGCTGGTATGAACAGGAAATTTAGTCCACAGCACTCTAATAGGATTAAGTACTGCCAGGTAGAAGCCTGTGCATAGTACTGTAATTCCTCACTTTACACTGAAGATATATTATTAAAAATTGCTGTATAAAGTGATAGTTCCTATAAGTGAAGGTTATTGTATATTCCACCAAAAAACAGTGTCATAAAAATTTCAACATTCTTTCCTCGTCCTTCTGCCTACGGGTGAATTTACACTCCCTCTTTTGTCTTTCTTTCCTCTTCCTTCTGCATATGGGTGACTCTACACTGAGTGACAATCCTAATGGTTTCCTGTACACCAGGAAACCATTTAGTACGCTGGATGGCAACCATATAACCAAATTATGGCGCCTGGTGGTTTAGTGGGTAATTACAGTGCTCGAATCGGATTGAGCAAGAGGTGGTTGGGGTTATTGATCACGTAATGCCACTCAGGGATGAGTGAGGCTGGTCACTCTCATCTTAAAGGTCAGGAACGAATTGCCTAGCCCTCGGCTTCTACGCTCCTCATGGGGCAATGTAGGAAATGGATGATGGATGTATGGATGGATTATACCAGTATGTATTAAAAATTCCGGATAGCATAAAATAGTACCTGTATGGTATTTAATTTTATGAGTTACAGCATTATTCAGTAGGCGCGGAAAGTGTTGACGCCATCTTAAAAGAAGAAAACATTCTTGTGGTTAGCAAGGAGAAACAAATAAATTAACACTCACCATTGAATTTAGTATTTACTGGCATTCCCCTTCACCTTTATTATCTTCTTAAGGCGTCTGAGGAGACTGATGGCGTAGTTTTCCAGAACAGACGGACTAAAACTGCTCCATAGCTGCTTGACTGCAGCCTCAAGTTTAGGCAAAGATGATGTGTCCATACTACGCAGCTGCCGCTTCATGTGCGCCCATAAATTCTCAATGGGATTGATATCTGGGCTGTTTCCGGGCCAATCTCGAATAAAGGGAACCTCACAGTCTGTTAGCCACTGTTTCACTGACTTTGCAACATGTGCAGGGGCAGAATCTTGCATAAATACTCTTGCCTTGGTTTTATCAAAAGAGTCACTTAAAAGATCACATAAGAGCTCCAAATAATTGTTCCGGTTCACTTTTTCATTTGCAGGTAGAATTACCAAGTCACGAACATAATAATATGTAAGGCAGCCCCAAGCCATGATTGAGGCTGGGTATTTAACAAACTTGGAAGTGTACTTAGGATCCAGGGGGTCACTGCCTGGTTTGCGGTACACTCGTGATGAAGGGGTACCAGTGACAGTAAATGTTGACTCATCACTCCAAAGCACAGTTTTCCATTGCTCCTCACTCCAGGCAAGATATTTCTTACAAAAATTTACTCTCTTTTTCTTCTGAAGTGCAGTTAGCAGTGGTTTTTTACGAGCACAAAAACTCCTGTAGCCCAGATCGTCATGCAACAGCTGCTGCACACTTCTGACAGACACATCTGCCAGCAACTGTGGGTTCTTTTCTTTTAAATCCCGTGCTGTTAGCCTTGGATCCTTGCTAACTTGCCTTGAGATCAGCTGACGGGTCCTGAAGGTTGTCTTACGAGGTCTCCCAGGCTTGGGAAGTGGAGTGGGAGGAATGGCCTCCCCACTGTCCTTGAACCGCTTCACCAGTCTCTGCACTGTCCTCAGTCTAACACCATCTGATTTGCAATAAATGGGAGTTTGTGGCCAGCTTTGTATAAAGTAATCACTTCCACACGTTTGTCCTTGCTTGTGGTTACTTTAGGCATGATGAGAATGTGGTAGGTAACCAAATAACTGTGTTATTTGAGTCAAAACATGCCCTCGTGGTGCATCACACACAGAGACAATCCTCCTCCTGTGGCTGCCCAAACATTACTGAGCCTGCTCCTGTGGTGCCAAACCTATCAAGCAGGGTTGCCAGCTCCCGTTGAAAAAGCGTCAGCTCATTTCGCATCACAGGGGAGGGTAGTATTGACCCTACTTCACTTAACGCGAAAAAGAATGACGTCGGCAAAAAAGCGTCAATACTTTCCGCGCCTACTGTATATATATATATATATATATATATATATATATATATATATAT